>JAMKCH010042366.1:0-28323 GCA_023653785.1 Ophioderma brevispina
CGCTCAGTATTCCAACCAACTCCTTTGGCCTAAGATTTCACAGGGTAACTGAAAAAATAGTAGCTTACTTTTTATACCAAATTTGACCACTTCCGGTAAAATCTAATCTGGGGCTTCTGGGGACGATGCTATTACGATCGGGCCATGGACCTTTAAGCTTAGGCCGAATGTCCGAACCTGATACAATTTTTGAAATTAATATCCAATCAAAGATGCAGTTACTAAGAGGAAGGTGGTGGTCCTCAGAGAATTACATTTATGGCAAATTTAAGTAAAAATACATCTGGTGTGAGATACAGATCTAGGTGAAGGGTCAGATCAAGTGGTAAGTATATTTTCATGTTTTCTACTCGTATTCTCCCGTCCCTTGAATCTAACTGTGAATTCTCTATAATCGCTCAATAGTTCCATCCTGCTGATGCGTATACTGACTGATTAACGCAGTCAAAGAATCACTGACCCAAGACCCTTCTAGGGTGGACGCGTTTGAACTCTAATACCTCTAATGTGCCCTTGTTGAACCCTGTTTATCACATGTCTCGGTCAATTAATCTTAAATCTTCATGTATTCTTTTTGGACACCGCTTTATGATATTCGACGAAACGAAACGAAACAGGCCTCAGTACACCCTTGGATTACGCGCTTTATTCCGTCCGAGTGTAAAATGTACGATCACAGAATAAGCGTGTAATCCCATGGGCGCACTAAACCAGTTTTCGTTTCGTCGAATTAAAAGCCTGGGACGCCTTGTGTTTTTTCTATCATTATTTGAGAACAATTGCGATTCACGGCAGGTACAAAATTTCAACAAATTCTGCATTGAAAAGGTTTTTGGTACATAAGTCACTCTTGTGCCATTCTCATAATAAAGGCATTTAATGTAAAACCAATGAGTTCGTAAACTTATAAGAGACACAATTGAATTCTAACATGTTTTAACTGTGCCTGATAATAGGATATTGAGCCTATAATGCTTTGACAAAATTTGTCTACCACATTCCACATACTGGTTTGGCTCCTATTAAGCAACTTTCAAACTGTGTCATGTCAACCATTGGGCGCACTTTATAATTTTTCTCTTTCTTTTCTTCATCTGACCGTTTAAATATCTAATGAACAATACAAAAAAAAAAACAACGGTTATGGAGATCAGAGTGCCAAACATACTCTTTAAAAATGCTCGTCACTTTTGACTTGGTGTCGAGTAAATAGGATCTTACACACTGTTTTCTAGTCAAATTGACGCAAAACCTGGTAAATGGTGACAGTCTTGGCAATATGACTATATCTGGTCGATTTTAAACCAGTTTTTCCAGTCAAATTGACTGATAACAGTGTAAGATCATATTTGCCAAGGCATTTTTTAAAGGTGCTTAGGCTGGTATACAGAGAAATCTTAAGTTTCGTAACACTATGAACCCGCACCAGGGTGCTTAAACACCATCCCTAATATAACACTAACATTTTTGGGCTTATCACTAGAGAGTTTAAATTGTGTGAGGAATTTCCTTAAGGTTATATAGGATAATTGAAGAGAAAAGGCAATCCTGCGTACTGCCGCGTCAGTTTGCGCTGGCACGTCCGCAACTCGCGTCAGAGCGTAGGAGATTTTTCTTAGGTGCGCGTGATGCATGCACACTTCACCGCGAGAATGTTTGCATGTTTTGGTTGTACGTTTTTGGCCGCGTTTCCATGTCTCGCGTCGCAGAATACCAGCATAGACACTGTTATTTTGCTTATGGTGTGGTTGGGTTTGGTAGAACCATTCTACTGTATGTTTTTTCCCCACTCTGCCCAAACCAGTAACAGGTAATAAAAAATGGAAAGTTTTTTTTAAAAAACAATTAATCACATCCAGGGGCGTACCGAATCGTTTCATATATGTGTGGGTTCTCGGGTGGGTTTGTCGGTAGGGGTATGGTCACCGATTGCGACCAACCCATGTACCGCATTAAAACGAATAACGACACCAAACATGTTGATGGGTGTGGTCGGGGAGTGGTGTCTTTGTACGTTCGTTAAATTTGTTTTTTTTTATGACAGATTCCCGAAAAAAGTGTGAACCCGTAACGCGCTGTTGCCGTTTTGCCTTATACAGATTCTTATCAGTGGGCAGGGGTTTAGTAAGCAAACTCGCAATATCATTGGTTTTGTTGCCTATCTCCTCATATGAGACCGTTCACCTAGAGCAAACGCATAGCGCATGCGCGACCCGGGAATTTTGAGATCCCCGGAAGTGGAGTTTTGAAACGAACAAAGCAAAACATTTCTACTGCTAGCCGAAAATATCGCAAATTTATATTGTTTGAACACGATCGCACAATTAGGGTGAAAATCTTACATACATGTTATAGCTGTTGTGCAAATTTAAGTTACCACACGGCGAGTTGTGTGAATAAAAGAGAAGAAATGTTTTTATTACCAATGTTCGTACAGTTAAAAATGTGTCGTAAAAGTGCAAAATTTTCGTCTTAAATTTTGAACAGAAATCGCATCCTCCCCGCCATTTTTGGGAATTTGGGCTTCAAAATTATAGACTACATGCTACTATTGTGCTTAACGTAAACCGCGTGCAACAGTAGGCCTGCCAACTTTTTAAAGAGAGTTCCTGGATCAAAATTTGATGATGGCCGAATCTGCCCAGGCATTGTAAGTGCACCGGCGCGCTATAACGTGTTGATACGGCACTCGCCTGTCATCCGGGCCATCTTCCCGCTATCTACTGCTGATGATGGAATTGATAACTGACTGTATCGAGGGCATTTCTTGTACATATCAAAAAGGGAAATCATCAAAAGCCCCAGTTTTGGCCACCCGGGGTTGACTTGAATGTCCTACATTCAAGGCAATACTTAGCCGTCAACTTCAACCTAGTTTAAGTTTAAAGGCTATAGGTTCTATTCTGTCGATTGGAACTTCATGTACTAGGATATAGTAAGCATAGTGATACATCCAATCATGTTTACTACAGGACTAGTCCACTCCATAACCAGGGTCCAATCTTTGAAGTCTTATTTGCACGTACTTATGGTAACGAGGGACCCTTTATCACGTTCCTTGCGTGGCTGGGATTGCCCCACAGTGGATAGCGTGAGAGTACCAAGTGAATCTGGTGTAACCCATCAAATCTTGGGGTTGCCAGATCCACCTGGAGTCACTAAACGGAAACGGCCACAATCCACCTCCAGGGCTAAGATTTGAACAGATCCTAGGCTGATCGCAACCTACTAGTAGGTTCGTAGTATCAGAGTTACTAGGCTAACATTTAGGGCTAATGTACTAGTCTAGGTGCTTGGTGTAAAATGCAGAGCAAAAAGCGCTATATAGTGAATTCAGCACCTCAACAGATAAACCTGCATGCCATGTTTATTATTCTGTTGAGGTTGCCAAATTCGCCTCAACAGACATGTTTATTTTATATTCTCGTGAAGGCTGCCAATTGTCATTTCACTAGAAGACTCTATAGCGTTGGCGCTTTCGCGTTTTCACACTGAGCCGTCGAGGCGGAATGCTACTAGTATAAGGGTTATAGTAACAGGGCATACTAGGCTCACACCCGGGCTAATGTACTAGCCTATGCTGGTGCATGATTTTACTAATTAGTGCATTTAGCTTCCATGAATCAACATGACTTCCATTCCAACAAAACCAGCATTTTTCTTGTAACGGCATCACTGTTTAGTCCACAAGTTCGTAAAGCTTCGACCACTTGATATCGCACTTACGTTGCCTGAATCGAGGAAAGATCAATAACTACATGGGAGCATCCCAGTGTATACTAGCCTAACAAGCATCCGGGGTTAATGTCCCTGCCTAGGCTGAGGGCAAAAATGTTCTATCATAATAGGTTTGCTAGCAACCTGTCATTAATCCTTAAAAATTCACATAGTCATAATTAAAAAGGGGTTTCACTAGTCATTGGACAAGGGTTCGCTAGTCAAAAATTGAAAGGGCTGACTAATCATAGTTTAAAATTTAATCATTAATCGATTGGTTTGTTTTTTCTGTTAGTTCGCACACGTCCAAGTGAGACACCCTTTTCGTGTGGAGCGATGGACGGGCAGAAATTTTGTGTTTCCGCAGTGCCTTTAATTATAATCAGGGTCCTCGATTCTGATAGCAAAAACCCCTTTTATGATGACTACACATTTTTGAGCATTAACATTCACATTATAGCTAACCTGTACACAACTGTGCAAAATTTGAAATTGCCCGCTTTGATGAATTTTTGTCATATTGCTGATTGAAATTTGATTTGCCTGTGTCACTTAAGGAACAAGCCATCACTTTGTTGATAATTATACTCCGTAAACCATGCTGCTTCAATGCGCAAGCAAGAAAATATAAGGAGTTTTAATGAAAAGGTTGAAATTTGGTTAAAAGTTTCACTGTTGCCGTGCCCCACGTCATGGCAAAACAGTCAACACTTGGGAAAGGTCCACTTTTGCAGGTCTACCCCTCCGAAATTCTAAGCGGTGGGCCTTGTTTGAAAATGACAAATCACCTCTTGGATTCCAAACTTCTTTTCAGTGGACCTCACTCACTGTGTATGTGTGTGCATGATACACAAAATGAGACTTTTTATATACTAGTGGGCCTTACGGCACAAGTCTTGCTGTTCTCCGAGGGTAGTTTGACAGATTGGTAGGAGGGTTAAATCTGCACAACAGTAAATGCCTACTTTAGTGAATTTTTTGTAGGGGTGTTTTTGTAAAATTTCTGTTCAACTGCATTTTAATGACTTTTTTTTGGGGATTGGGGCTGCCACACAGACCGGGGCACATAAGCTAAAAGGCCAATTGATTAAATCCATAGTGTAACTTTTTTAAAGTGCCAAGTTTGTTGTTTTGGTGCCAATTTAAAGCTACTTTATGAGTTATGATTTTTAAGACACTAGCATTTTGTTGCTCGGAAATTAACCTTCTACTTATGCTGTGCTGTGGTTCATGCACATCAACCCACTTTGAAATTAACAAAATAGCATACACTGTCTTTGAATATAGGGCTCGGCTGTTTAGATTTTCTTTTTTCAGTTTTGGTGTTTTTTCCAATATTAAAACTAGAAAGCTCCCCGGGGGGGGGTTCTCATGGTTTTGTTGGGGTAACCATGCTCTTTCCAGGGGTTCTGAAGGTGACCCCTAACATAACGGGACCAATTTTAAGTGAGAATATACCCCTAACGTGAACACCCCTTTTTTTGGCGAGTTTTCAGTGAAATAATACCCCTAAACGGACCAACTTTGCTATGAAATTCTACCCTTGCGGGACCTGTTTTCTAATATGTGAATAAAGAATACCTTTAAAATATCTATATAACAGACAATTGACACAGTGTGCTACTGCAAGAAAAATTCACATTCTGGGGGTTTATTTTTGCCTGAGATGTTTTAGTTAATTTTTCCTATCTGTAATCATGAAACTCAATCCACCCTCTACATCAATCACCATCACACTGATTTGAATAGCTCCCCTTCGGGGACTAGAGACTTGATGTATTGTGAATTTGATACCCTAGCGTAGTCCACCTTTGCAGCTCAGTCCCTCGTTTTTTGAACGAGCATGGGTACACGACCAAATCCCAAGTAACCACCCCCCCACCCCACCCACCGGTGAAGATATCAGAACCCATGCGTTATTGGTACTGTTCAGTAATTTTACTTGTTCTCTTTAGTAAATGGCCTTATTATTACTTTTGCACACAAACGTTCGATGCCCAATTTAATCAGCTTAGCTAATTAGTGAGTTAAATTTTGGCTGCTTGCTGTTTTGAAATTTATTTTGGCTTTTGTTAGAGTTGATATAGGAAAAAGAAAAGGATCAACAAACTGAATAGTTCCACATCTTTTCACCACTGAATCTGTTTTATTTCCACGTTTTAATTTCTTGCAAGGATCAATGGAAGCCTCATTTTCGATTTCAGGCGCATAGCTTGAATTCTCAAATTCTCTGCAACCTGCTCAATTATGTTATCCTTAATTCTTCTCATTTTATGTGGCTTTTGGTTGTGCATTCTGTGCACACTAGACCAGACAATCAGCAACAACTTAGTTGCACTCTATCAGTTCTTCATTAATTTGTGCCACACACACACTATTATCACATCCAGCCAGACTAGTTTTTTGGATTGTAACCTTGAACCTGAGGGTAAATCCCAAATAACGACATGAGTTTCAGTGAGCTGGACTGTTTAAGGCCCTGACGGGGTCCAGGGGAAAGCCCCACTGTTGTCCCAGGGGAAATGCCATGCTGTTTTTTTTCTTTTTTTTTCATTTTTTTTTTTTTTGGGTGCAATTTGATCCTTATTTCAATGGCCACTCTTTTCTCCATTTTTGTAGCCTCCCGGATCTGCTTGCACTTCCCTCGACCCAGTTGGCTACGTGCAATTAAAGTGGCCAACATTTTATCTGTATTGTGATTGTGCCTAATGATTCAGAACTGACTCAGAAAACAGGTGGATGTAGTATCATTTAAGGGCACATGTGTCGAATTAGAACATGTTTTTTTAAACACCAACATGGGCAAGGCCAATCTATTCCTTAGAAAACTAGAAGTTTTTCACAAATATTTTCATGATTAGCCTAAACAGTAAGGCATATCCACGTTGTCAAATAGCAGTAATTTGCATATTAAACCAAAACTATTTGTGAAAAAGGTAAGGGGCAAGTGATCCCAACTGGTCCCCCCCACACTTTTCAGTTTTACAAAGTTGAAATTTTTATATCTCTGGGTTTTGGGTCCGGTACCCATGCTTGTTCCAAAAAAAAGAGGGACAGCCTGCAAATGCGGGACTACGCGATGGGTATCAAATTCACAATAATCAAGTTCTAGTCCCCTTATGGGTATCAAATTCAGGTAAGATTGTGACTGGCTCATTGAAAACATGGGAAAATTTTTTTAACGTTAACATGTCAGTCAAATAACCCTGCATGTGTAAATTTCTTACAGTAGTACAAGTGCTATTTTTCTCTAATATTGTTTTTCCCCTTTAAAAATGTATATTTTTTATTCACGTATTGAAAGCGGGTCCCGCTAGGGGTATAATTTTACCCGCAAATTGGTCCCCGTTAGGGTATATTTCACCGCAACGGGTAATAATTAACTGAATGCTGGTCCTGTTTGGGGTAATTTTCATTGAAATTTGAGGTCCTTTAGGGTCCCTTTGCAGAACCCCTGGAACGACATGGGTCTCCCACAAACTTGAGAAACCCCCCCCCCCCCCCCTCTGAACTGATTAGTCCTTATTAATCCATGTGCAGGGCCCTACCTAGTGCAATTCAATCGCATCTGTAGAAATAGGCATGTTTGTATTTTCTGTCTGTAACGAACACAATACAGCACGTGGCCAATGGGACCCACGGAAAACAAGGAATTGTTCATAACAAAATGCAAGATCACAATCAACTAAATAAGCTTTTCCTCACCGATGTCTAATAACACAATGAATAGAACAGGAAAGTGCTGGAAGCATGAATGAACAATCGTGGCTGAGGTACTAGCTAGGCTGATTCTCCTTAGCTTGTGGTTAGTCTTTATATTCGGGAGAACACTGCAATTTTCCCCACATAGTTTTTCATGACTATTTTGTACATTAGACATATCCACCTTAATATAGTATTGTTGCTGATGATTAAAACATGTAAAAAGTGCAGGCGTGTTGTCCAGGATGCTTTGAATTACAATTTAAGATTTTAACTTTTAAAAATTACATCACATTGCACAGTGGTGAAAGTTCCATGCAAGGCGATGTAAACATGCACTAATCATTAATTTCAGACTTGGGTACGTTTAGGCTTTTGACAGTCAGAATCAATTTATTATTTCCAACAATCCTATTACATTCTATGAAAAAGCTAAAGGTGAATATTCTACAGAATCCAATTTTTTTAATATTGCATGCAGGATACAAAAGTTACATTCACCCGAGAGAACTTGACATGCCACCGTGGCACCTGGATATACTTCAAAGCCTGTGTGTTTGCTATGCCGATTGTATGGGCTTAAATGTGGCATCTGTTTGGTGATTCAAATGCACCTAGCTACAGCCAGAGCTACTAGCATAGACTGATGCATCAGCCTAATGGGGGTTCCTTCTTCAAGTCAAGGTTTGCCAGTCCTAATGTTAGTCCAAAATCAGAAAAGGGTTTGCCTAGCCATATTAAAAAGGGTTTTGCTTAGTCATATAAAATCACTAGTCATAGGGGTTAGGGTTTAGGGTTACATTTAAATTTATGACTAAGCGAACCCTTTTTCAATTTTGACTAGCGAAACCCCTTTTTAATTCGGCCCGATACTATCGATTTTCTTTTTCTTAATGAACTCTATGACTAGCGAACCTTTGACTAGGGATTTTTTACCCAGCCTAACTAGGCTAGTGTATTAATCCTAGATTTGTGTTCGGGTGCTTGTTTGGCTAGTATGCACCAATGCTACTATAACATACTACTCTAGTGCAATTATCTTCCCTCAATCAGCAAGCGTCAGTGAGAGTTATCCATTGCTATGAAGCGTTAAATTCCTGAGCTTGACTGAGTACTTGTCGAACCACACTAAGCCGGCACAACAAATCACCTGCCTGAATTTTTGTTGACGCGTCACTGATACATATGACGTTAATGCACTTAGGACACTAGTAGCATCATTCCTCAGCCCAAGCTTGATATGAGCCTATGTTTCTGGTGCACTGATGGAAGTGATGCTACTATAGTATAAACCTTTACCAGTCATCTCTAAATCTTAGCCTAGTCATGCACTGATGCCTACTACCTACTATTAGTAGCATTAGCCTAGCTTCTAACATAATCAGCCCTGGATGGTGGGTGTGGGGAGGATGGTTTGTGACCCCCTGACACAAGACCCTGAAGATTTTTAGCACTTTCATTATGCACCTTTATTATTATAATTTATCAGGGTTCATGGGTGTCACAAAATGGTGTGGCTGTTAGTGACCCGGGTTGATTGGGGACCCACCATGAACCACGGATTCATCATCCACAAAAATCCCCTTATGTTGTCTCATTTTTTTCATAATAAGTCCAAATTTTAAAGACATTTTGACAAGAAAGTGTCCACATTTGGGATCAGATGTTCAAACGTTAAAAAGGGGTTGTTCCCACTTTTACCCCAAACAGTTCCCACCTTTTAGAGGATTACCGCACCTCCCCAAAATTAAATCCTGCGTATTTCAAAGATATGTTGTAATCGGTGTATTACTATGGTTACTATTGCACTGTTTGCACATTACAAGTTTCCATTGAATGAATAGAATCTACAGATTTAACTTTAAAGTTTTATCACTAAGGCTAAGTAGCTCATGCGTGCTCAAAGCTTTTAGGTCCATGAGCTGCCTTGCCTACACCATCATGCTGCATGTCCCAAACTTTTGAATGTCCCAAGAAACCCTCGAATCATGGAATCATTCACCAATTTCGTCATCAGCAGTAGATCGCAGGAGTAGGCGGCCGTAGGCTTCGGTTTGTAAAATGCTCACCGTGATGACAAGCAATTCCATATCCACACGCGCACTTAATAGCAACCGTAGCGTGTGCATTTTTACAATGTCTGCCGGAAACGGCCTCATCAATTTTGAATCCTAACTTCTAAAAAATGCAGGCTGCTGTTCACGAGGTTTTACGTTCAGAACAATATTAGCATTGCAGTCTATTTACTTTATGGCAAGCCCAATTTTCAAAAATGGCTTGACATTTACGATTTTCCGGTTGAAAATTGAGACGAAAATTTTTGCACTTTTTCGGCACAATTTTTTCAACTGTACTACATGGATAAAAATAGTCTTATTTTCGTTTTATTTCACACAATTTTCCGCCGCGTAACTAAATTTGCCCACAGCTATAACATGTATGTTTCTATTTTCACCTTCATCTCATTTCGATCTTGCTTAAACATTAATACTTTGTGTTATTTTCGGCTAAGCCAGCAGAGCTTCATTGCTTTGTTTACGTCTCCAAACAGCCACTTCCGGGATCTCGAAATTCCCTGGTTTCGCGCATGCGCTATGCGTTTGCTCCACCTTTATAATGAGCGATCTTAGAATAGTGGCGTCGTCGCGCAAGTGTTTACGCGCGCGTGTTTCAGGTTACGCAGTGCACGCAGCTAGTACGTTTGGTTCATTTTTGACAGTTGGAATATTTTTGCCTTTTAACTAATAGTGCAATAAAAATATTTTCGGTGTTTAAAACACCAACTAATAAGAATGAAATAAAAGATAGATTTGTGTTTTGCCTATCTAATATCGGTTCATATTGATGGACATCCAATATTTTTATCGTAGTAGTAAGTAGATACCGGCTGCGCCGGCATCCACTACTCAAAATATTGAACTGCCCATCCAATATGACACGATATTAGATAGGCAAAACCACAAATCCTATCTTTTATTCTCATAAGACTCCATATCTCGCATTTCCGAAATGAGACACATACTTATGCTATGGCATTTAATTTCTAATCGTTGTCTCAGAACTATAATTCCCATAGATAAGGGGATTTGTTCGCCTGGAGCCAGGAAGAGAGGGGAATGTTTTTTCGGGATCTTAGCTTCAAATCAAGACCCAATTTTTAATATACTGGAAACATATGACATGGTGTGGGGAAAGTTTTATCTGAACAATTTAAATCCGTAAAACTAATCCCTCTTATTCATGATCCCTACAATGACCTGAATTACCCTAATTTTATATTTTCCTGTATAGGCCTAATTTTAAACACAGGTTGGCCTAATTTGAAACAAACTGTTCCCTCCTCACTCACTACTCATCACTCACTCACCACTCACTCCTCACTCACCCCCGCACATTAACCCACCCATCCACTCCACAACAAGTTTATTGCTTCCGTGCTGTCAACAGAGCCAATTCTCTTGCGAACGCGTAATATAGGGCAAGGTTTACGCTTATTTCTGTGTGTCAATACGCAAGGTAAGCTGCGCTTTTTGTTCATGCGCAAGAGGACGCACTTGAAAGGAAAATTGAAATTTTTTAACGGCCTATTTCGTCGTTTTCCTCGAAAACTAAGTCGGTGACACCCATTTTTTATTAGTGCGCCGAAAAGATCTTATTAAGGTTCTTAACATAATTAGAAAAATAAAATCGTTCATTGTTGTGTTTTGGAATGCCGGTGGGAAAACTACAACTTTTCCGGTTTTTCCCTAGACGCTCTGTACAAATTTTTGAAAATAAACACTTTTTGACAGCCTATAGCTCAAAAACGAGTCGGTGACCCCCATTTTTATTTCAGAAAATTGTCACCTACATCAATTAAAATACCATATATCCAAAAAATTAAGAAAATCGATCGATTATTTCAATTATCCTCTATCACCCTTAATGACACATATTTGATTCTTTAAAAGGCTTAACAATTATCCAAAACAAATAAGCTAAAATCACATATATCATCCGATCCGTTTTGGACCCCCGACGTACCGGAAATTGTATCACTTCGATGAAAGCCGTACTACGCCTTGTCGTCCTGATATTTCAGTCTTTTAATCCTTATTCTCAAGATAGAGGCAAAATACTGCTATTTTTAAATGGTAAACCATTAATTTAGCAAAGTCAAAAGAAATAGGACGTTTCATACAATGTGCATTATTTCTTCTACCACCAAACCCCAAGTTTGTTTCACATGATACTTTGACGATGAGTTCAGTACCAGGCTCTCATATTCAGTAGACAACACGAGGGATCGCTAAATCGGAACAATCACCTTAATTACAGCAAAATGGTAGCTGAAGATCAATATCGCAATACATACAAGTCTTACAAAGCTTTTCCTCCAAATTTGAATTTCTTAACATTTTAGAAATAAAATTGGCAATTTATGAACTATAGTTTTGATTTGGGATTGTTCATTAAAAACCACAATTGGTGCGTTTGTTTTATAGTATAAAAATACATACTAGGCCTAGGCCTAAAATTTGACCAGGAACCACAAGGTTGCATCAACTCTAACACTTATAAACTTTTCATGGATCATTTTATCGTATTGGAATACCGGCTGCGCCCGGCAATCCACTACCAAATATTTGGACTGCCCATGCCAATATGACACGATATTAGATAGGCAAAACAACAAATCCTTCTTTTTATTCTCTAATCCAATATCTCCTCACTTTCCGAAGATACACATTACGTATGCTATGGCATTTAATTTCTAATTCGTTGTCTCAGAACTATCATTCCCAGAGTATTAAGGAAGCATTTGTTCGCCGGAGCCAGGATAGGGGGAATGTTTTTCGGGAATCTATCTGCAAATCAAGACCCATTTTTATAGTAAACTATGAAATTGGTGTGGGGAATTTTTATCTGAACAAATTAATCCTATAAACACAGCTCCTCTTGTTCAATTATCCCTACATGCCTGAATGACCTAATTTTATATTTTCCTTGTATAGACAGTCCTACATAATTTTAAAACACATTTTTGCCCAATTTTTGAACAAACCATGTTCCTTCCTCCACCTCACTCACTCACTCACTCACTCACTCAATCACTCCACTCACTTCACTCACCCCCGCACCATAACCACCCATCCACTCCAAACAGAGTTTTTGCGTCCCTGCCTGATCAACAGACCAATTCAAATCTTGCGAACGCGTAATATAGGCATGGGGTTTACGCTATTTCTGTGTGTCAAACGCAAGGTAAGCTGCGCTTTTGTTTCATGCAAGAGTGACGCACTTTACAGGAAATTGGAAATTTTTAGGCCTATTTCGTCGTTTTTCCTTTCCTCCTTCCTTCCTCGAAAACTAAGTCGGTGACACCCAGTTTTTATAAGTGCGCCGAAAAGATCTTATTAAGTTCTTAACATAAAAAGTAGACAAATCAAAACGTTCGATTTGTTTATTTTTTATGCCTGGAAACTACAACATTTTCCGGTTTTCCATAGAGCTCTGTACAACTTTTTTGGGAAAATAAACCACTTTTTGAACAGCCTATGCCAAAACGAAACGAAGCGAGAGAAGGAAGTGCCAGAAGGATGGGGAGATAGGAGTCGTGACACCCCATTTTTTTATTTCAGATATTGTCACTACATATCAATTAAAATACCATATATCCCAAAAATTAAGAATCTATCGGTTATTTCAATTATCCTCTATAACCATTAATGCACACATATTTGATTCTTTAAAGGGCTTTAAAAATTCTCCAAACAAATATCTCAAAATCACATCACTCAATCCATCGGTTTTTTTGGACCCCCGACGTACCTGGGAATTGTATCACTTTTCGATGAAAGGCCGTATCTACTCATTGCGTCCTGATATTTCAGTCTTTTAATCCATTTATTTCTCAAGAGAGAGGCCAAAATAACTGCTATGTAATGGGTAAAACCATTAATAGTTAGCACAGTAAAAGAATAGGACGTTGCAATAGCCAGTGCCATCACTTCTATAGAACGGACCAAACCACAAGTTTGTTTTCCATGATACGTTGAACCGATGAGTTTAAGTACCAGGCTCTCATATTAGTAGACAACAACGATGGATCGCATAAATCGGAACAAGCACCTTTAAGTACAAAGCAAATGTAGCTGAAGATCCCATAGTCGCAATAACATAATAAAAGTCCTTACAAAGCTTTTCCTCCAATTTTGAATTTCTTAACATTTTGAAATGACTTTCAATGTTATGAACTTAGTTTTGATTTGGGATTGTTTCATTAAACCCAAAAACCACAAATGGTGCGTTGTTTTTTAATAGTATAAAATAAATACTAGGGCCTTAGGGCCTAAAATTTGCCGCAGGAACCCACCAGGTTGCCTAACTCCACAATTATACTTTTCATTTCATGGATCATTTGTGACATAACTTTCGACTTAATCACAAAACGGTCTTCTTCATTCAAAGGGACACATCTTCGATCTCTGTAAATTTGCACTTTGTTGAAGAATACCAACCGAGCACATTTCGAGTTTTTGAAATGAAAGACAACCAAAAAAGGTTTGAACTTGCCTGCTGTCGCTGATTGGTCTTATAAACAGGCATACTCGGTTATCTGTCACGTACGACGACAGAAATCCCAACGTATATTATTACATGAACGATGGCTTTTTTTTTTCGGCTTATTCCTCCAGGGTTTGATTATATTGGTAAAATTGTTTTAAACTTTGTCCTCTTATCTCTTTAAAGCTTAATATCATTTAAACGGGCCATTTTGTGATTCTCTCTCTAAAGGTAAACAAATGAAAATTTCACTCTCCCCATAAAAAGTAGAGAAACTCTTAGAACACCACTCAAAAATGAGTGTTGTACTTAAAAGGAGCGAATGTGTGCCACTCAAGAGAGTGAAATATCACTCCAAAAGAGTCTATGTCCACTCGTTTCGTGTTGTCCTTCGTTTAAAACTCCTCAGATGTTGTCCTTCATTTAAAAACTCCTCAAACGAGTGGAATCCCACTTTTTTTGGAATGATTTTTGCTCTTTTGAGGCGGAAATTTTCCTCTTTTTAAGTACAAACACTTGTTTTGGAGTGGTTTAAACAAGTTTCATTCTTTAATGAGTGAAATGTTCACTCTTTTCCATTTCAGAGAGCAGCACCTTCCCCTTTTATTCACACAAGTAAAGCGTATTCATCAACATTTGAGTTGATATCCCGAGCTTGTGGCTTTGTGTTGACCAGGCTTGTTTCTTTCCCACAATCCCTAGTGTTATTGTGTTAAATAACCAAACTTTAAAAAAAAATACAAAATTGCAAATTTCTACAAATACGACCAAATTTGCACGTAGATTTGGTACACATGGATTAACTAAGGCCAAACGGTTCAGATCATCTAAAATATCTAAAAACGTTTTTGAGGTAATTGGGGGACACACTCACTGGGGATACATTTCTGGTCAATGTTACCAATTCCATTACATTTTAATCACAAAGCACATCTAATATTAATATATTTTATAATTTTTACACTATGTAGTGAAGCATTTGACAGGAGAAAATCAAGTGCTGTGTCCATTAGTAAATTGGGGCATGAATACAAGATTTGGAATTCAGAAGGGGGTAACCGTTCAAATAAGGCCAGTGTAGAACACGACACAACATAGCGGTACACATTTTTAAGGAATAATTAATTTTTATGAGCAGAAGCAATCAATTGATATCCAATAGGCTGGGTCTGCCCACACCAAACTCAGCAAATTTATTGATATCCCAACTGTATGCTATTGCACATAACTAGAAAAAAACAGTCACAGTCCTCAACCTTGAATGAAATTGAAAGGGTGTATTTCAAACACAAGGGTCATCATAAGTGGAAGGAAACTGATAATTTGCATATACTGGTTATTACTACTCCTATACATTTCTTTGTTTCAATGATTGTAATTCTTAAAGCACTGTCATCCCTAGTAGGATTCCTTTGGCAATGCAAAAAAAGAATTTGGTCTTACCCAGGATGAAAGGTCTTAAATTATTAAAGGACGAAAGCAGATTGATAGTTTTCATTCACCTCAGGTATCAAGGAAAACTGACCCACCATACACACTGTCATGTAAAGTATACCATTTTATACGTATAGCCCACTAAATGTGAAATGGGGATGTTTTGTTACAGGAGTTATTTTAATTAATTATCATGTCAGTATTATCATATACAACAATAATCACCTCATGGTAACAAATAGGGTATTTAAAATGCATAAAAATGATTACAAAATTATATTACACAGTTGTTTGACCCTAAGTGACCCCAATGACCTTGTTTGACTTGACGATGATTGACGGGGACGTGGTTCCATATCTTAAACTAATCAGTATTTAATTTTAAACATTTATGCCAAATTTCATGCTTTTATAGAATGCCAATTCTTAAAATCCCTTACAATATATGTAATATCCGCTTTAACTCATAGGTTTTGATAATACCCAGGAATCGCCCCCATTACTGCTTCGACTTTCCAGGGTATCATAATAATGAATCACCTTCAAAACGATAGTTTTTTTTTCCTGTTTATCTCTGGAACGGAGCTTTGATTTGGAGCTGAAATTTCCAGGATATTTGAAAAATAAGACCTTCTTTCATATGATATCAATATTAATGGTTTATTGACTTCATACATTAATATTTTCCTTCAAACTTTGAATTTAGACGTTGAAGGTTGTGGTTATATACCTGGCTTAGAACCGGTGTGAAAAGAGTCTGCAGGTATAGTCCGGCAGTATCATAGTCCGGGCTCCATAGCACGAACAAACTTCTCTATCTTCGTAACAATTACAAATGAGACCGCCGGCCTCATTACTCCTCTTATACTGAATGGTACGTCAATTTGGTGATTCACTTGGGGAGATTTCAAAAATTCTGCAATGTGTGTACATGACGTTCGAGCGCACTTCTTTATACCTCAAGGGGTCAAAAAATTAAAAACGCAATGACAATGGGAAAATCCGGATGTTCTCGGCTATTGGAAGCTGAAAACAGAATTCAAATCAGACGTTTCCGTTGTGATTTGGGTGTGTTTTTTGTGGTTCGTAAAGTTGCACCATGATCAATCCCATGTTTCAAAATCTCGACATGATTTTTTCTCAACATTAAGAAACGACATGATTTTTTTTGTTGTATGTGTAAAAAATCATGTCGAGTTGCTCATGTTGAGAAACAAAATCATGTCGAGTTTGCTCATTTTGAGAAAAAAAACATGTCGAGTTTGCGCATGTTGAGAAAAAATCATGTCGAGTTTGCTCATGTTGAGAAAAATCAATGTCCGTGCACATGTTAAAAAAAATCATATCCGTTTTTAAAATCTCGGCATGATTTATTCTGGACATTATTTATTCTGGCACTGATTATGAAACTCGGCACTTAGAGTTCAAACTGGATAGGCGCGCTGTAAACCGACATATAGCGGGGTAAACTCGATTACAGCGCATGAAACTGCCCATGTTTGTACGTGGAGCTTTCCATAGATAACAATGTACCAGACTTACTGCATTCGGTTGTGTGTTCTACTGCAACGCGGTTCATTTAACTTAGGTCAGTCGAGCCGTGGCTTGATCGAGCGCTATAGATAGCCAAGAGTCTTATGGTAATTTGCATATATAGGAATGCACTACACCTTCGCGAATTGCCGTCGGTGACTAGCGTCGGTGACTTAAATCTGTTATACAGGCTTTAATAGAGAGGTTTGTTTGTGCATAGACGACAACGGAATAAAGCCCGAAACTAATGTTGCGTGAAGAGTCAACTGAATCGATTGCCCTATTGTTCACCATTGTTCCCGGACTTTGAGCCCGGAGGACTATATCTCCTGCCACACCGGCAATGTTTTCAAAATCGCCTGGTATAATTCGATTAATAGATATAATTGTTCCTTTTCTTTATTGACCTAAAACTTTAGGTATATGTGTTTTTATCAATAGTGTAGACATTCAAACTTCTTGAAATGAATTTGGTAAACCAACCACCTCTCTCCAGGGACCTGAGTCTAACTCGAAAACGTCAAAATTTCGAGTTAGGATTTTATCATGTTTTATTGAGCTTCATAACATTAATATTTTTCCTTGAAATGTTGAAATTAGGTGTTTCGACGTTGTCTACACTGCTGAGAACTGGTATTTGTTTCATAATCGCGTGGTATATTTTCAATTGAGTCATTTCAATTAATAAATGCAATTCTTGCTTCTCTTTATAAGATATTTAAAAATCTCTTTATTGACCTAAAACATAAGATACATGCGCTCTTATCAAGAGTGTAGACATTCAAACTACTTGAAATGAATTGGGTAAAGCAACCACCTCTCTCCAGGGACTTAAAAGTCTAACTCGAAATTTTGACATTTTCGAGTTAGCTAACTCGAAAACGTCAAAATTTCGAGTTAGACTTAACTCGAAAACGTCAAAATTTCGAGTTAGGATTTTATCATGTTTTATTGAGCTTCATAACATTAATATTTTTCCTTGAAATGTTGAAATTAGGTGTTTCGACGTTGTCTACACTGCTGAGAACTGGTATTTGTTTCATAATCGCGTGGTATATTTTCAATTGAGTCATTTCAATAATAAATGCAATTCTTGCTTCTCTTTATAAGATATTTAAAAATCTCTTTTTTTTTTTAATTGACCTAAAACATAAGATACATGCGCTCTTATCAAGAGTGTAGACATTCAAACTACTTGAAATGAATTGGGTAAAGCAACCACCTCTCTCCAGGGACTTAAAAGTCTAACTCGAAATTTTGACATTTTCGAGTTAGCTAACTCGAAAACGTCAAAATTTCGAGTTAGGATTTTATCATGTTTTATTGAGCTTCATAACATTAATATTTTTCCTTGAAATGTTGAAATTAGGTGTTTCGACGTTGTCTACACTGCTGAGAACTGGTATTTGTTTTGAAATCGCGTGGTTTATTTTCAATTGAGCCATTTCCATTAATAAATACAATTGTTCCTTCTCTTTATCGACCTAAAACTTAAGGTATATGCGCTTTTATCAATAGTGTAGACATTCAAACTACTTGAAATATAATTGGTCAACCAAACACCTCACACATTGACCAAATGTGTTTTCCAGGTACAGCCAAATTACTGGCCGGACCCCTCTCTTGTGAAGCTTCTTTGTAAAATATAAACTTTTCAATAATGTATTACTTGGGGTATAGGCTATATATGTAAAGAATATAAGTTATGCTAATGTACTTGATTCAGAATTGGTGTGTGTGTGTCTGTGTGTGTGTGTCTGTGTGTGTGTGTCTGTGTGTGTGTGTTTTTTTACAGCATGTAAGACATTTTAGGACCATTTTATGACATGTGACCGAATGTCTTTAAAAATATTTGAAGTCATTAATAGATCAAAATATAATTTTACTTAAATTGAGAACCAGCTGAAGTTATCAAAACTAACATTAAAAAATGAATTTTGACATCTCGTTTTCCACCTCAGTGGATCTGATTTTTTTAAAATATGTAAACAATGAGGGATTGACTGAAAATGTATCTTGTTCACAACTTAAAAGTAAAAAAAAAAAAAACCAACATGTATCTTGTTTAAGAAGCAAGGGGGTACTACATGTATTTGGAAGAAATCATGCAAGCTCTTTACAATCATGGCTGGTATTTTGTGCCAGTGCTCAAGCCTTTAATAAAAGCCTATGAAAGATAGGATACATGTGTCAAATAGTAGGGCAGTTAGGTATACTTGAAATTCTTTGCGCGCGTGTGTGTGGGTGGGTGTGTGTGTTTGCGTGTGTATTCACCTACAACCTAGGACACACACTGACTTTTTACTATATAAACGAGGACCCGTTACAACCGAGGACGTCCTCGTTTGTAACGATGTTAAATATTATAAGTATTGCTTTATTCCGTTAATAATTAATTTCTTCGGTTTTAGGGTTAGGGTTTTATTGTTTGGGTTTATGGTTAGGGTTTAGGTTTAGGGTTAGGGTTATGGTTAGAGTTAGGGTTAATCCTAAGTCACTGGAACGAGTAGATCACTGGGCTTTCGCCCTAACCCTAAGTCACACTCGGCTTCCGCCCTAACCCCAAGTCACTGGGCTGGGGCGAGTGAGATCACTCGGCTTTCGCCCTAACCCTGAGTCACTGGGGCGAATATATCACTGGGCTTTCGCCCTAACCCTAAGTCACTGTAACGAGTAGATCACTGGGCTTTATAGGCCTGCGGCGCAACCCTCTCATGAATATTCATGTAATTAACTCATTAATATTAATAAAATCTAATAAATATTCATAAAATCTCAATTTACGTCAACTTTTTTTTTAATTTTAGAAACAGGAACGTCGTACTCGCGATTACAGCTGCGATAGCTGCGTTTAGCACATAATTTGCATACAGCAGCTTACAGCGTAAATGTGGTGACGTCACTACATAAAATTGCATGTACTGTAATGCAATTTTATGTAGGCCTATGTATTGACTGAATATTCAGTACAGAAGTTGTTAAGAAACCTCCAAGTCAATATTTTGAGAACTCCCAATGATAAACCCATTAAATACTTAATTCAAGTGTTCCTTTTGAAATCTTAGCCTTGCCATTCCTTGGAATCCCCCTTTTTGCCATGAACATATGTCAAATTACCCGGGCAAAATATGACATATGTGTGTATGCACATACATATGTACATACATACATACATGCAACAGCAGACATGCATCCATGGATACTACATCATACATTCATACATACATACTACATACTACATACATACAACAGACATTTACAATACATACATACATAACATACATACTACTCATACATACATACATACTACATACATACATACATAATACATACATCCTCATACATACATCATACATACATACATGCTGCATGCATGCATGCATGCCTGCACATGCCATACATACATCATACATACATACATACATACAGCAGACAGACCGACCCTTTACTAGAGCTACAGGGGATTTTGGTTTTTTACGGAAAATCTCTCAAGACACCGTTTTAAGACATTTTTCATGTTTTTTGCGATAAACACTTTTTTCAACAACTATATCGAGGAAAACTCAAACCTATTAGTTTTTTTTAGAACATTTTTGTAAAGATTTTTTCATTTTTTGTCATTTTTTTAGAGTTTTTTCTTCACTTTTCACTAGCCAAGAGGCCTATAAAGTTACTAAACTAGAAAAAACCACAATGTCAAAAAAACTCACCCCACAATGTAAAGAAAGCCCACAATGTTCATTTAAACTGAAAACTAAACCCACAATGTATCAAAAGTACGTACCACGCGATTACAAAACAAACTAGGGCTAAATGTGCTTCTGAAGAAGCACTAATGTCAGCATGCAATGTTTCTATGACCTTTGACCACACCTAGTGAACCTGTTAATTTGAACGGAGGGCTATTTTGAGTAAGGCAGAAGGTGTAATTTATAGATTTTCAAAGAATGCCCCTTTAATCAGTGTATGTTGAATTTGATAATCTATGTACACCCCATATAGGACTTGTGTCAGTGGTTAATGGTTTTTCTGACCAACATTGGTGACCATAGCACTAGATTTAGGAATTTCTGAATTTTCAAAGAATACCCCTTTAATCAGCAAACATTGTATTTCACCCCAAACTGTGTATACTCTATATGGTCCTTGAGTCAGAGATTCTTCTAATTGAAGTGATCATAGCATTTAATTTGAGACCAAAGCAGCAATTCATAGATTTGATGAAGAATGCCCCTCTAATCAGCCTACATGGCCTTTGACCCCAATGTGTTTACACCCTTATGGATCTTGGGTCAGTGGTTCTTCAGACCAACTTTGGTGATCATAGCAATTAATTTGAGGCAGAAAATGGAATTTATAGATTTTCAAAGAATGCCCCTTTAATCGGCCTACACTGTCTGCCACCTCAATCTGTGTACACCCTATATGGGCCTTGGGTTAATGGTTCTTTTGACTGAAATTTGTGATCATAGCAATTGATTTGTGTTAGAAGGAATTAATAGATTTTCAAAGAATGCCCCTTTAATCGGCACACATGAACTTTGTCCCAAATCTGTGTACACCATATATGACGCTTGATCCAGTGGTTCTTCAGAACAAGTTTGGTTGAAATCGGCCCAAGCGTTTGGTTAGAAGAAAGCATTTTAAGGAGCGTTTGGAAAGAAAGAACTAGACTAGACTTGCTCGAAGCGAGCACGACTGTTAGCTTGGCGACTTGTTGACCCATTATCTGTGTTCAATCATGGCAACCTTTGACCTCAAAATGGTGTCGGGAAGGTAGATTTTCAAAGTTTCATAATTTTATCACCTGGATGACCACTAACCCCAGCGCCATTATTTGACCTCTGATCTTAAAATGATCAGTTCTGCTGTGTTTACCAGACCAAACGAAATTTCTTCTTATATTGTTATATTTGACCCGTGGATGACCTCTTGTCCTGTGTGTAATCATGACGCCTGGTTCCAATGTGTGAACACCCCATTGTGTGACCCCTACCAGGGGATCTTGTGAATCTTGTTTGAAAACTTAAATCACATGATAATAGCCTTTAATTAAGGAATTCAAGGAATACCCCTTTAATCAGCAATTGTAGTATTTGGGCCAAATCTGTGAGAAGAATTTGTAGATTTTCGAGGAATGCCCCTTTAATTGGTAATTGTGGCATTTGGTCCAAATCTGTGAACAGCCCATATCAAGCCCCCTACCAGGGGATCCTGTGAGAAATTCTCATGATGATAGCCTTTAATTAGCGGGAGAAGAAGGAATTCGTAGATTTTCAAGGAATGCCCCTTTAATTGGTAATTGTGACATTTGAGCCAAATCTGTGAACACCCCATTTGATGAAGCCCCTACCAGGGGATCCTGTGAGCAAATCTCGTGATGATATCCTTTAATTGGCGAGAGAATGGATTCATAGATTTTCAAGGAATGCCCCTTTAATTGGTAATTGTGGCATTTGATCCTAATCTGTGAACACCCCATATGCAGCCTCTATACCAGGGGATCCTGTGAATGAATCTCATGATAACCTTTAATTTGCGGGAGAAGGAGGAATTCATAGATTTTCAAGGAATGCCCCATTAATTGATAATTGTAGCATTTGAGCCTAATCTGTGAACACCCCGTATGTAGCATGTACTGGTGGATCTTGAGAGCGAATCTGGTAATGATAGTCTTTGATTTGTATGAGAAGAAGGAATTAAAGGTCCATGGCCCGATCGCTAATAGCCTCGTCCCCAGAAGCCCCAGATTTTACCGGAAGTGGTCAACATTTTGGTATCAGAAGAAAGCCACTATTTTTCTCATTTACCCTGTGAAATCTTAGGGCAAAAAGATACTTGGTTTGGAAGTTATGAGCGAAAATGTGCCCCATTTTGGTCGACCAATATTAATTTTAAAAAAAAAAAAAAAAAAAACCCTTTAATTGGTAATTGTGGCATTTGATCCTAATCTGTGAACACCCCATATGCAGCCTCTATATCAGGGGATCCTGTGAATGAATCTCGTGATAACCTTTAATTTGCGGGAGAAGGAGGAATTCATAGATTTTCAAGGAATGCCCCTTTAATTGATAATTGTAGCATTTGAGCCTAATCTGTGAACACCCCGTATGTAGCATGTACTGGTGGATCTTGAGAGCGAATCTGGTAATGATAGTCTTTGATTTGTATGAGAAGAAGGAATTAATCAATTTTCAGAGAATGCCCCTTTAATCGGCATACATGACCATTGATCCCAAACTGTGAACACCTTATATGCGGCATGGGTCAGTGGTTCTTCTCACCAAATTTGGCTGAAATCGGCCCTCGCGTTTAGTACTACAATCTTGGAAAAAATTAGTTAGAACACCTAACACGATTGTATTAAATGCTTGCCGTGATCATAATCGTAGGTGCCTAACCCGAAAGTCACAGTTAAATTGCAAGCCTGAACCTTCCATTCGACCCTTCCCTTTCCCACCCCCAAAAAAAAAAAAAAAAAAAAAATTTTACACAGTACTCTATGGGGCTTACAAAATCACGTTTTTAGCTCTCACAGCAAAACGGATTGAAATATCGGCGCGAAACTTCACCGATGGGGTTTTGGGGTGAAGGCCAATGTATCAAGATGAAAACTTCATATCCTTAAATCGGGCCATCCCCCTTTAATCAATTTTCAGAGAATGCCCCTTTAATCGGCATACATGACCATTGATCCCAAACTGTGAACACCTTATACGCGGCATGGGTCAGTGGTTCTTCTCACCAAATTTGGCTGAAATCGGCCCTCGCGTTTAGTACTACAATCTTGGAAAAAATTAGTTAGAACACCTAACACGATTGTATTAAATGCTTGCCGTGATCATAATCGTAGGTGCCTAACCCGAAAGTCACAGTTAAATTGCAAGCCTGAACCTTCCATTCGACCTCCCTTTCCCACCCCCATCATCTCAATGTTGTGGTGTGTGCAAGGATGCTGACGACATGACCATGAAACAAGCAATTGTTTCGGGGGAGAAGGGGGAATTTTTCAAAAAACTTAAAAAAAAAAAAAAAAAAAATATTTCCAAGATTGTAGATAGCACTGGTAGCATTTAAGGAGTCGGCCCGGGGGCACTCCTATTTTCAATCAAGGACGCCATTGTTCAGAAAATATAGCAAATTTGTCACCCACAAAAACCCTATTTATGGTCAATTTGGCTCTCACCCAAAGACCACTATGTTTTGCATGTGCACTAGCTGTCACTGATTTCCCCTGAGTTTGAAAGTGCCAGCCTGTTACACCTGTGTTCCACTTCATATGTGAGTGTCTCCCTCGGAAAAGGAGCGTTTGCCAGAAAGAAGAAACTTAGTAACCACAAGAAAGAACGCCTAGGAGCACAATGTCAGCTGTGCTACGCACGCTGACATAATTACCAGTTCTCAGCAGTGTAGACAACGTCGAAACATCTAACTTCAACATTTGAAGGAAAAATATTCATGTTATGAAGCTCAATAAACATGATAAAATCCTAACTCGAAATTTGACGTTTTCGAGTTAGCTAACTCGAGAAAGTCAAAATTTCGAGTTAGACTTTTAAGTCCCTGGAGAGAGGTGGTTGGTTTACCAAATATATTTCAAATAGTTTGAATGTCTCCCGGAATGTCTACACTATTGATATAAGCGCATATACCATAAGTTTTAGGTCCATTAAGAGAAGAAACTACAGTATTTATTAATCGAAATGGCTCAATTGAAAATATACCACGCGATCATGAAACAAATACCAGTTCTCAGCAGTGTAGACAACGTCGAAACATCTAATTTCGACATTTCAAGGAAAAATATTAGTCTTATGAACCTCAATAAACATGATAAAATCCTAACTCGAAATTTGACGTTTTCGAGTTAGCTAACTCGAAAATGTCAAAATTTCGAGTTAGACTTTTAAGTCCCGGGAGAGAGGTGGTTGGTTGACCAAATTCATTTCAAGTAGTTTGAATGTCTACACTCTTGATATGGGCGTATATAACTTATGTTTTAGGTCAATAAAGAGATTTAAATATCTTATAAAGAGAAGCAACAATTGTATTTATTAATTAAAATGACTCAATTGAAAATATACCACGCGATTTCGAAACAAATACCAGTTCTCAGCAGTATAGACAACGTCGAAACGTCTACTTGCAACATTTGAAGGAAACATATTAATGTTATGAAGCTCAATAAACATGATCAAATCCTAACTCGAAATTTGACGTTTTCGAGTTAGCTAACTCGAAAATGTCAAAATTTCGAGTTAGACCTTTAAGTCCCTTTAAGTCCCTGGAGAGATGTGGTTGGTGGTTGGAAGGGCGGGCTGGTGTAGTGGTTTATCCACTCGCCTTTCACCTTGTGGCCCGGGGTCAATCCCCTGTGGAATCGGTGTCGTACGTGAATTTGGTTGCCGATCCATACCCGTCCTCGCAGGTTTTCTCCGAGTACTTCGGTTTACTCCTGCATCTAAAGTCGGACTTCTTCCCATAAAGCCTTCCTTGTCGTTTCTGGTTATACTCGATGTGTTGTAGCAGTCTAGGGCGCTCCACAGCGGCGCCCTGAGCACTTCGGTGGATTTGTCGCGCGTTATAACAATTAAATATTATTATTTATTATTATTATTATTATTGGTTGACCAAATTCATTTCAAGTAGTTTGAATGTCTACACTCTTGATAAGAGCGCATATACCTTAAGTTTTAGATCAATAAAGAGATTTCAATATCCTATAAAGAGAAGCAACAACTGTATTTATTAACTGAAATGGCTCAATTGAAAATATACCACGCGATTTCGAAACAAATACCAGTTCTCAGCAGTGTAGACAGCGTCGAAACGTCTAATTTCAACATTTGAAGGAAAAATATTAATGTTATGACGCTCAATAAACATGATAAAATCCTAACTCGAAATGTTGACGTTTTCGAGTTAGCTAACTCGAAAATGTCAAAATTTCGAGTTACACTTTTATGTTCCTGGAGAGAGGTGTTTGGTTGACCAAAATTAGTTTGAATGTAATACACTATTGATAAAATATTAAATGGGCATTTCGTGATCCACAACCTCGTCCCCCGATTTACCTCGGAAAAGTTGAGGTTTTTATATCATCTGAACCGTTAGCCTTAGTAATCCATAATGTACAAAATCTTACGTGCAAATTCGGTCGTATATGTAAGAAATTTGCAATTTTGTATTTTCTGTCCGTAAAATTACAGCACAGTGGCCAATGGGACCGTGGGAAACAAGCATTTGCTCATAACTCAAAAACGCAAGCCCGGGTTCAACTCAAATTTTGTGAATAAACCTTTCTCAAGGATATCTAGTGAACCATGAATAAAACAGGAGGTGCTGGAATCACGAAATGCACCTTTAATGTTATGAAGCTCAATAAACATAAAAGATAGATATCATATGAAAGGTCTTATTTTTCACATCATCATCCTGAAATTCCAGCCTCCTGGACTATGGTTACTTTCACATCGGTTCTAAGCAGTAAAAACAACCTTCAAACGTCTTATTTCAACATTTGAAGGAAAAATATTAATGTTATGAAGCTCAATAAACATGATAAAATATTGATATCATATGAAAGGTTTTATTTTTCACATCCTGAAATTTCAGCCTCCAAATCAAAGCCTCGTTCCAGAGATAGCAGGAAATAAAAAGGTTATCATTATTATTATGATTACCCTGGAAGTCTGTGAAGCAGTAATTTGTGCTGTATTACTGAAAAAAAAAAAAAAAAAAAAAAATTTGCAATTTTGTATTTTCTGTCCGTAAAATTACAGCACAGTGGCCAATGGGACCGTGGGAAACAAGCATTTGCTCATAACTCAAAAACGCAAGCCCGGGTTCAACTCAAATTTTGTGAATAAGCCTTTCTCAAGGATATCTAGTGAACCATGAATAAAACAGGAGGTGCTGGAATCACGAAATGCACCTTTAATGTTATGAAGCTCAATAAACATAAAAGATAGATATCATATGAAAGGTCTTATTTTTCACATCATCATCCTGAAATTCCAGCCTCCTGGACTATGGTTACTTTCACACCGGTGTAGAAGTAACCATTGTCCGGCATACTCATAGTCCGGGAACAATGGTGAACAATATGGCAATCGATTCAGTTGACTCTTTACGCAACATTAGTTTCACGCTTTATTCCGTTATCGTCTATGGAGCCCCGGACTATGGCTCCCAACGGACTATATCTGCTTTCACACCGGTTCTAAGCAGTAAAAACAACCTTCAAACGTCTTATTTCAACATTTGAAGGAAAAATATTAATGTTATGAAGCTCAATAAACATGATAAAATATTGATATCATATGAAAGGTTTTATTTTTCACATCCTGAAATTTCAGCCTCCAAATCAAAGCCTCGTTCCAGAGATAGCAGGAAATAAAAAGGTTATCATTATTATTATGATTACCCTGGAAGTCTGTGAAGCAGTAATTTGTGCTGTATTACTGGTATTATCAAAACCATATGAACGTTACGCGTAAACGTCACCTGCTATTGAGTTTAAAAATCGAATGCCATTCATAAGATTTAATCCGTTTTTTCATGTGAACCATTAACCTATCGATGTACAATAAAGAAACAAGCTGTGTTGTATGTGTATAAATAAATAATGTATCTCTCTTCGGCTCTTTAAATTTCGGTATCAACACATTCCCTCCAAATGAAACCATAGTCTCACCAATATGCGTGAAGTGACATGAATAAACAATCAATGCTATAAGTTTGATGAAGGTCAAAGAAGATAATTATTGTTATATATCGCGGATATAATTTTAAAGATGCGCAATCTAAAGTTAAACAAATACCAAACGTGCAGTCCAAAATTATTCCGTAGTATAACGTGTGTCGCGAA
The DNA here is from genome assembly GCA_023653785.1 of Ophioderma brevispina. Classification (NCBI taxonomy): domain Eukaryota; kingdom Metazoa; phylum Echinodermata; class Ophiuroidea; order Amphilepidida; family Ophiodermatidae; genus Ophioderma; species Ophioderma brevispina. The sequence goes on from JAMKCH010042366.1 coordinate 27,803, forward strand.
GACCCAAGTCTTGTGTCACGGAGACCCTGTGCACTGAATATTAAGAAATTCAAATCTCGAAATTTGGAATCTCAAATTTTTTAACTCGAAACTCGAAATTTCTAACTCGAAACTCGAAATTTCTAACTCGAAATTTCTAACTCGAAACTCGAAAATGCTAACTCGAAGAATAGCAACACACCTGTTTCTTGCGGGCCATTTACCGATTGACGTAGAAGTAATACTAAAATTGCATCTCTCTAGGAGCATGCAGAACCTCCAAAAATCCCTAAAAATATGTCCCATACATATTTAAATTTGAGTCAATCCCTGCAGTCATCCACTGATGACATCAGCATATTACCCAGCATGCCTCACCCTTTTGTTCTCCCTCTTTCTCTTTTGGACACATCTGAGAAGCCAAGTGTTTTTTATTCTCTGATAATTGTCCCAATTTTTAGTGAGCTAAAAGTCAGAAATGGTTAATGACTTTGCAGACCTCCTTAAAATGTCCTATAACTACCATTCTGACTATGGTTTGT
>JAMKCH010042367.1:0-13025 GCA_023653785.1 Ophioderma brevispina
TTGGATGATACTTATACGACCCCTCGAAATTATCCGGACACTCCATTTCGAGCAAATCATACCAATCATTCTTAGCGAATATGAACAACAGGCCAGATTGGAGTAAGCTTTCGTACTAGTCTACAAGTCTACAATAGACCTCGAAGAGCCCCTTGATCACTACAGCGGCCCACACTTGGAACAGTCTTCCAGGAAGTGTAGGTGGAGAGACCAGCTACAATGGTTTAAGTGGAGCGGTTTTGGGCCGCCAAAAATTGTTGACAGGCCCCTCCCCTCGGTACAACAAACCGCACAACCCCTTCTATCCGAAAGATATAATAAATAAATAAAACCAAATGATGGTTGTGGTTAAAAAAATTACTTTGGTGGCAGGGGTGTTTTTTGGGTCAAAAAATACGTTTTTGAGCTAAAAACTTAAGAAAATCAAGATTTATTAAGTCTAAGCAAAACAATTTAATCAGTGTGTGATGCAAACTATCAATCTCGACATTTATATTTTAGATTTCTGTTTTATACCAAATTCATTTTTTCCTAAAACATCCTTTTTATCACTTGTCACCCCAACGAGCATACCTGAACCCTTTATGCAATGTATTAAACCTATATCAATAACAAAAAGGATACCATAAAATGAAGATGTAATTATTTTACTTAAAAATAATTTCGCTTAATGTACAGCCCCAAAATGAATTTTCGCGTTAGAAGAAATAATCCTGCCACAAATATTTCACACAAACCATCATTTCGAAATCTATATATATATTTATCCTTCAAAATAAGGTGGTTGTTTTGTTGTAACCAGGGGAGGGGTAACCCAGGGCGTACCAGAAATTTGCAATTGGGGTGGTTTTGAAGGGTTGTCAAGCCTTTTTGTGAGATGGGGCAAATTTGGGCCCTTCGCAATAGACACTGACAAGAAGTCAGTTCAAAAAAAATTTTGGGGGGGCGGGGGGGGGGCTGCTGAAGGGGGCAGGATTCTGTTGGGGGGGGGCTTGCGCACCCCCTGTTCCCCCCCCCCCCCCAACCCCCGACTGGTTACGCAAGGGTAACTCGGAAACTAGAGCACTTTTCAAAGCTCCGGCCACTCCGTTACTTCAGGTTTCCAAACGTCGTGCTTTCACATAGTTTTCTGGTCCTGGCCAGTGATTGGCTTATTTGGTTTACTCTTTTAGTTGTGTATTGCTCATAGGTAGTCCATGCCCTGCCATATCACAACTTTTGAGTTATTGGTTCTTTTCTGTTCATACCCTTCAATTCCAGGTAAATGTTTTTACTCATCCGGAGATCCCCATTATCAGACATTTGATTGTAAGATTTGAATTCATGGGAAATGGACAGCGATGTTGATGAAAACATGTGATGAAGAATTGCCGTTAATCAAATCATGGTGACAATGAACCTCTACCATACCCATCCCGATATAGCTGTCACCAAAACTGTTATCTCAGAACAACAGATGAGGTATGATATACAAAAAAATGTCAAAAACACCGCACGCATACCTTTCTGCGCAGCATGGCAACCTTTTCCCAGCTTCGTACGCGGAATGCGGGCGCATTCCCTCCGACATTCCACAAAAGGGGCAAAAAAAGTCACATTTTGCTGCTTTTTTTAAATAAATTAAAAAAAGCAAAAAATAAAAAAAATAAAAAAAATAAAAAAAATAAAAAAAATAAAAAAGATAAAAAAGGGTAATTTTAGGGGATTATGTCCACTTTACACAAAAAAATCTAATTTTCGAATCCCCCCATACATCCTGTGTACTTTCCGTGTAACCCAAGCTTTACTTTTTATATGATTACCTATATCGAAAATTACGCTTCGAAATGGCGGAGAGAAAGAAGGCCCGAGACACAAAAAAGTGCTCAGCAAAAGTGGCTCTTTTAGGAATTACAATGCGGTACTGTGCTGTCGCACCTTATTCAAAGGGACGAGTTTGAGGTGAATGTGTGAATAATTGATTATTGACCAGGCTGCATGGTATGATTATTTCCATACCATTCTCAGCGTTTTAATGTAATCGCAATTTATCAAAAGTGCAACTTGGCAACAAAAAATAGTTTAGAATTATCCGCATAGTCGAACACTTGAACAACATTGATTGCAAGACATGCCGAGTTAATTTTGTGTTATCTGTATCAGGGGTTGCACATGGGGTGGCGAGCGGCCACCCCCTCCCCTGAGAGTTTCAAAATCAGAAAGAAAAAACAGGTTTGAAGCAATAATTGTTTAAACATTTAGGGTTTGTAAACTATGATGTGTTAATCGGTATGTTTCGCCTCCCTCCTATGATTTACCCGACGGCGCGCACTGATACCTTCAACTCTTCACTTTTTATTTGCAGGATTATTAAGATTGACCAGTGACAAATACGTTTTCGTAAACGGTGAAGAACAGAAAGGAACAACAATACATGTCAAAAATGGGAATCATTTTGAAAACAGACACTGAAATTGTAAGTGAATGTCCTGATTTTATTTTGTTAGTAATGGAATGTTCCTTTAGTGCTCTAAATTGGGTGTTCGTGCACTAAGACCTATATAACCAGCGCTGTGCAGTAATCTCGGCGGTGATTATAACAACGTTAAACAATAAGAATTGCTGATTTTCAGCCGGCCCTGCCACAGTCATGGGTTGGGCCGCTTTTGGCTTGGTCTTCTTGGATACCATTCAAATGAGCGTCTGAAGGGTAGTGGCAGTGGCTTGGAGGTGGTCTAATGAGTTTAGAAAGCTGCCTTTGGACTCACGGGTTCCCTGCGTTCAAATCTCAGAGGGGCTACTTGCTGGATTTATTATAGGTCCTCATTCTGGGTTTAAATTGGTATATAGGAGCCCATTTGATTTTAAATCAGAATGCCACTCCCTCGGTTATATTGATTTGAAAACAATTTGGCTGTTTCCAATTCGTAAAAGCAGTTTAGTAAAAGAGCCAGAGTTTAAAGACAAAAATCCTGCCACGGAAAATGCAGAGTTTTCGACACTCCCTGCCAGAGTCAGCAGGTGTATCTGGATTGTTCTTGGCACAATTTACAAACCACCAGGCATTTTATTTAAGGCTGGTAGTAAGATATTGATCTGACAAGTTAAATGTGAATTAGCATGGATTAGCAAGCAATAACAATGTCGGTGAGCTAATGACACGTTATGCTTTCAAATTTGATAAAATACCGGCAGTAATGTCAGCATCATTGGCTGTCTGTGGAAGAGAAGTGAAGTTACGAGGAAAATAGACTGAAAATAATATTAGTCACTCCTCCTTTTTTACAAATTTAAAACCACACAAATCGTTTTCAAATATGTAGTAAGTGATTTCAGTAAGGGTCCATTTCATGTGTCCTTAGAGGCGTGATACTTGCTTTCCTTTGTAAAAGCTCTCTTAAAGTACTGCATATCGCTTGGATACATTTACTGCCCCACGTTGCTGCTCCACAGTTGGAATTCAGCAGCCTTGACGGAATAAAGTGCACGTGTTACTGTACTTTTATTCCGTCAAGGCTGCTGATTCAATGCTGGGAGCAGACCAAGTGGGGTCACAAAAATGTACCAACCCCCTGCATACCATATGTTATGTTATTTGTTAAATTGACTGATTCCCGACTAATAAGGCTCATTTTCCCTATTACATTCATCTCAGAGGATGGTGAAATATTTAATATGATAGATAATTTAGATAGATGAGGAAATATTTTCAAAACATTTTTGGGATCATTTCACTTTTGAATCATACCTTTGGATTCACATTTTATGGTACGTTCGTTGTTCTTTTAGTTAGTTGAATTGTTAACGCGTATGGTCTGAATGTACTTGTGATAATCCGTATGGTCACTGTTACCTACCCTATGCGACCCACCCCAATCGGGAACTTTAATGTATCGATTGTGGTACTATTCCGATTTGGTCTATTGTCGTGGGCCATATCGTTAAATGTTAGTATCGTTCACAATCAAGTCTTCTGTAGTATCATATTGAAAACGCTTAAAATTATATCGTCGTCGTTATTGACATGTTGCAGTGGCATATAAGAACACTATATGAGATAAACTTTCGCGCGTTAAATCATCATCATAATGGCGAGTGGAAGTCCAACGCCAGCTGTACCGGGAGTGAGTCAGTGCCCCAGTCATTGGTCTGTTTGTTGTTGTGAAGTATGATGCTCTTTTATCCATTTTCTTCCGTAAATTTAAAAATATCGTCCCTGGGATGTTGTTTTAAGCTTGGACATTTTAGATCAACAAGAGGGATTATTCATAAGGTCGAGTCCAAATTCGGCAGCCGCCCTTGGCGGCCCTTGCCCTTGATTTGATCGCACTGCAATTTCCGTTTCCAAAGAGACGGGGGGGACAAGTCTTTATAATGTTTCGAAGCGACACATAGCTACACGATTAATTGTTGTCATGGCCTAAAATAGTTTTTTTTGGTTGTTTTTTAAATTTTAGTCAAAAATCGGCTTATGAATGAAATGGCAATGTCCACACTGTACTGCCGCTGTAATATAGACTAGAAGGTCTGCATCTCATATTTTTAGCTTGTGGTGCGATTTTGGCCCGATAATATGGCCCTGGACCAGTATGGTCCAGGACCATATTTGAATATGGTCCTGGAGCATAAATATTCAATCTGGGGAAAATATCTAGTCAAACTGCTCCAGGAGCATATTTTCTATAATGCTCCTGGAGCATGTGCATTTAAATATGACTCCAGGAGACATATTCTATATGCTCATAGGAGCATAAAATTAATCTGGAAAAAATAGCGAAGTCAAATACTGCTCCGGAGCATATTTGCCATATCATCCTGGGGCCGTGGCATTCAAATTTCAATGCTCCAGAACCATATGGTCAGGGCCATATTATTGGGCCATTTCAGCTCATTAAATCATTGAGTATTTGAAAAAAACAATAAAATACAAAGGCCTCAAAATTGAGCATATTAGGAAGCGGTATGTTGTGCACTTGGGTTCATTGAATGAACTTATTCATAGCATGGTTAGAAGCTTTTAAATTCCTGAATTTCCTCTAATATCACCTTAAATTCATCTCTTTTGAAAGAATTAATGTTCAATGAGAGCAAAATTGTAACAAGCTTCCGCTTGACCCCAGTAAAACTATTTCCATTAACACCCCCGGAAGCCCATTAAAGCGTTTCCAATTAAAATTGATCTCAAGTAGTTAATGTTTTATTCATATAAGAAAGTATGCTTATGGCCCCTTGAAACTAAATTAGATACTAGTTAAAGCCCGAATGAATAGTTTAAACAGGCATCTGGGCCAAGGTGTAAAAATTAATGTCTAATCCTAAGCTTTAAAATTCATATGCGTGTAAATTAAGGTTTATAAAGTTCCCCAATAATTGCGTAAAATGTGTTTCCGATGGCTTAACTTTTGATTGTAAACCGCTCAACCCTATTGCACAGCTACATCCCGTTTAACTAAACCACACCGGGCTAAATCGAGATTTTAAATGTCCTCGATTTGGGGTGGGCACATAGGGTAGGTCAAACAGTGAACCCGGGTCACAAAATGGCCAAATCCGGTGAATAATCACTAAATGAAACCAAAAGTTTATTCACATCATAAGTTTACTGTTATGTTGGAGCACGTGCGTCTGTATGTGTGTTGTTTTGGTGTGTTATGGCTTTTTTTCTGTGATTCGTTGGCAATTGTTTGGTTAGTTGAGGTTAAAACTTGTTTACCATTTTCGTTTGTTTTTCTCTCCACACAACGAAATACCTTTCAGGTGATAAATCATGATTTTGGTTGCAGGTGAAGTGGGGGAGCCCATTTAAGGCTGAGATTACCCTGACAATGACAATTTGAAAGGCCAAATGTGCGGATATTTGGCAATGCAACGGCGACCCCGAGGACGATTTTGTCGCACCAACAAGTCCAACAGGTTAAGATACCACAATACACATTTGATAAGGCATTGTGGCAATTTATAGGGATTCTGTGGGCAGCACGTAAACGGTGGGTGGGGAGGGAGTGCTGGGGGTGAACTGGAGTTCGTCGCACCCTCTACAATTATACAAACAGGACAAACGATCTCACTCTTTTGTGCCGAATAGTTTGATAAACGTCTCAAACCTTAGAGAAAGTTTTGAAAAGAAAGTCCACTTTTTGGTGTTGAGATTTTAGAAAGTAAAACCAAAAATGATCATGTGTTTAGTAAGAAATATTCCCTTTATACACTTATTGCATTTGAGACATGTTAACAACCACAAACTACAGATATTAATAACGGCTTGCCGTAGAAAATACACGTAAGATTCCCTAAATTACAAATGCCCAATCCAAGCAGTCGTGTTCTGTCTCGTACGTGCCGGCGCCTCATCCATAGCTTTAGTCCGTTGGTTCACGCAAGTCAGTTAGGATCATTTTCGGAGATTCTAAATTACAAAATCCCTTCTTTTAAAGTGACGCATGCCCACATTTTGGGCATTACCATTCACAGCTATAGTTTTCTAGACAATAAAGCACTTAACTCAACTTTACATACCTCACAAATTGGCAAATTGGGGCGTCTTAAAAATGTGCTATATATTTTGCTTAAGTTAAGGTAACTTGTGAAAAAACATATAAACAATTACTCATTTACAAAGCTGTTGCTGTAATTTAATAATTGTTGAAGTTATAATTCTTGATATAAAGTAACCCAAACTCAAATCCTTAAGAGTTAATAAATTCTATCTATCTATCTAATCTATCTCAACGGCCGCAGCCGAGATGCTGTTCAACCATGTAGCCCAAATTCCCCGTTGTCATTATGTTGTGGATGTCAGAATGGATCCTGCTGGATGTCTCGAGCTCACACATCAATGTAGTTAAAAATGGGCGACGACCCCTGTTTTGGCATGGTAACTTCCAACATGTGACCGTCAGAACTACTTGGTCAATCGCACTATGACAGTATCGGCAAATCGTGCACGGCGTTTGGGCAACAGAAGTTGAATTGGAGTGCTAGCTCCATATATCGGTGCTTTGGTCTTGTGCACGCGGCCAGGATAATGTTTTTGTACTTCGCATAAGAAGCTTGGTGTCGGTGCCATCTCCCGTCTATCCTTAAGCGCTTTTTCTTCAATGGTCCAGGTCTCAGATCTATTTAACATGATACTCTCTACACATCACAACAGGACCTCCCCCCTAAAAAGAATTTTTCAGCTTGGTTCATCTGTAGATCCAGATTGCCATAAGTGGTGTAGTTTATTGCAGGCATTCTTCCAAGCTTGTCCTTGCGGACAGGAAGTCTTTCTTGCTGTTCGGCAACAAGGACCTATATAATATTCAAGTTAATAATTCAAAGTTATAATAAACAGGCAATTTTGTCAACCGAAAACTGGACACACAGTAATTTGTAGCTATTTTCACTTTCAAATTTTTTGAAGATAGTGCAAAAACCTTTTTTAGTATCAGTCATTTGCTGTTTTTGTATGATATTTGCAATTAATTCCCATGTAGAAACAATAATGTTATATAAACTTTTTTTCATATTCCTCCCTATGAAGAGTAGTATAGTGCCCATAGTGTAAGTATTTCGGTTTCATATGCGACAGTTCGGGGTTCGATTCCCATTAGTTAGGTCTACATGTTTACAATTTTACTACTGATTAATTAACAGCTAACTGGATAAGATGAATCATGCATGCAAAACCGGCATCATAGTACCCGCAACCCGTCCTTTTGTATCGTTTTAAGAAGATCTTTATGTCCCTAATCTCAGTTATACAATAACAGAATGTGTTGACATGGTTTAAATGTTGCTTGATTTTTACAGTATTGACCATCGATCAATATATGTACGAATCTACGGTAAAAATAAAAGTGTGTACGAATGGGGTCGTATAAAAGATAGGTGTGTACAATTCAATTGCGTATAACACGTTATAAACTGCAAACCGAATCTCCACAAGGCATCAAATCATATGCGCGTAAATTACGTATACATCGATGTTATTACATGCAATGGTTTAAAATCGGAGAAAGCACTCGAAGTTCTTGATTCGTGCTATCCAAATTCGCCTCGTACGATCGGTGATTCAGAAGCACTAATCAACACTTCTTGTGGCATATCTCCTTAAAGATCCCATAATGGATAAAAATATTCAGACACATGAATATGACCCTTACTGAAATCACTTCCTCAAATTGTAAAAAAAATGTAGGTTTTTATATTTTGTAAAAAGGAAAATATTTTTTCCTTGTAGCTTCACTTCCCAATATCTTAACACAGCCTAGCCTGAATTACAATATCTGAATCCCGGTCTGAATGCTTTTGAATTGTGTCACAAACTGCCAGATACAAGGTAAATTCTGGCAGGGATGTCACACTTTGATTTTCCGTGGCAGGAATTGCCACGAACGGCCACCACCTCTAGCTGTTTTTACTGTTTTTTTTACGAATGTAAACACCTAAATTATTTTCAAATTTATTGAAGTGATTTCAGTAAGGGTCTATTCATTATGTCTGAATTTTTTAATGCCCTTGTGGCCTTTAACAAAATTTATTCCTTGGTTTTTCTTTCGAGGGATCCCGCCTTATAATTCTCTCCATGTTTTATTAAGATCAACTATGTTCTGTCTGAGTGTGAGTTGGGTTTCCTCCTTTTTTGAACTGAATAACAAGGTTTTGATTTAATTATCCACGCTATTGTTAATTCAAGACGCCAGGCATGCTGTGAAAATGGCCTTAGATTTCTACGCAACCAGGCCGGAATAATAGCATTTGCAATCAAGCTAGAATCGATTATTGGGTAGTTCAGTTCACGAAAAATACGGATGACCCATTGAAAGTGGATGTCAATTCGCATAATCCAACATTTTCCAAAATTCCGCCATTTTTAAGGTAAACGTCGGCTATTATAGCAAATTAGCGTGGACATGTATGTTGTCTGGGTCAAGAGCTTCAATATACAAGTGTCAGAATTGTGGTGAGGTCATGACCAATTTATAATACAAGGCTAGTTTTCACAATGACCGACATCTTAATTATCTATCTAAGAAAACCGATATTTCTTATTATATAACCTATGCAGATGATTTTTTTTTGGGGGGGTGTCAAAATAAGTGTTTTCTGGATCAATGGTCAGTGAAACTATTTTCATCAAACTGTGAGATGACCCAAAAGTGTGACATTTATTTCCATATGTCACTTGTTTTCCAAGATAGACAATATTTTTAAACATGTACCCAAAGAGTGTTCAAATATATTAATCCAGAGCTTGACAATTAATACCAATCAGACCCTCAGTAGTAACCTCATCCGTGGGGAAACTTGCTAACTGCGCTTTAGGGTCCAATGAATGAAAAACCCAAAAATGGTAATACAAACAGGTGTACACATGACCAAGGTCACAAGTGTGTGAAATGCGCGGCCATTTTACTCTTGACATATCTTGAACGAACACAATAAATGGTTTATATTAAAGAATTAGTACAGGCATAAACATCAAAAATTCCAGGCAATTCAGGAGATGTTGGGATGACTACATATAGAGGGTCAAGGTGTCAGGATTTTGGGTTTCGCATTGGTGACCTTGAATTAAAATGACTCACTAATCACCTGACAGTTTGAGAATAGTTGCTGTGGAAAAATCCTCTGCCTAAAAACTTACACTGTCACAACATCGTCATCCTAGGTGCTGTATAGTATGAGTTAAAGGATTTTTTGCCTTTATATGTCCGACCACTTAGAAAATAGTGGCGTTTGGAAACTTCCATTAATTTTATATTCATTGACAGCTTTTGAAAATGGTTTTATTTGAATTCGAACTACCTTTGACACTGAAAAATCTTTATTTAAACACCCACAATCATCTTCCTAGGCTATAATGTTAAAAAACATGTCAGGTTGGTGTCAATAAGATGTCAGCATCTTGAAACATATCGGCACATGCATAGTGCTAGTTTGGGGATAGTTTTACTGAACTCCTTTACCAAGAAAAAACATTTAAGAAAGAAACAACTTTTAAAAAAAGAAAAATTTTGTGAATTTTATGAATTCGAACTTCCTTGACACTGAAAATTTTAATTTAACACCACAATCATCTTCCTAGGCTATATTTTAAAAAACATGTCGTTGGGTCAATAACGATGTCAGCCATCTTGGAAAATATCGGCAACATGCAATAGTTGCTAGTTGGGGAAGTTTTACTGAACTCTTTACCAAGAAAAAACATTTTTAAGACAAAAACTGTTTTCTTAGGTGTTTTTGTGGGCGCCAGCTTTAGCTGGAGGACCACTTAGCAATCCGTTGCTGGTGCTGTATGTGTGTGTGGATGTATGTAATGTGTGTGTCACTAAAATTGTTAAGTTTTTTTTAAAATAGACTCATTGAAAAGTTGAAGTTCCAATTGAACCAAACTTGATGTCATAGGTGCACCATGGGATCCCTCATATGTTGATGAGGTCAAAGGTCATGTGCCAAGGTAACCAGTAAGTGCATGGTCAGTTGTAAGATAGGCTGTAAAAGTAAAATTGACCAAATTGAAAACTTGAAGTTCAATTGGAACCAACTTGTGTCATAGGGCACCAGAGATCCCTTCATATGTTGATGGGTCAAAGGTCATGTTGCCAGCGTCAAAGGTCATGGGGCGGACCAAAAGCTTAATGCTTTGAATACTAGCAAGCCGCGAAAGCCGAGAACGCGAAATTAGTTGCTTTATGATGGCTTCCACTTGAAAAATGGCATCGTATGCAAAGCAACACTTTTAATTTGTCATCACCTGTTTTTATGAACTCCACATCCCTACGATCAATTTTAGGTATTGATGACAAATGTTATTATTCCGCCCCGGGTACCCCCCTCTCCTTACCGGTTGGTGCTAATCATGCAGCACTTACATGCTGTTTTCTGTCCCCTGGTGTAAAAGGGCTGATGGGTTATCCCCATTGTTTTTTTCTATGTGATAATTGCCGAATAATAAGAGTCAACCTCCACGATGTGTAAGTATGCGTCTCACGTTCGTCTTTCGTGTCCCTATCGTGTTTGTACTCGAATATATGTTTTTTTGCGCCCCCAAAAATTATCTCCTCAAAGCCTATAACGCTCAAAACTAAACAACCTGGCAAAAAGAAAGCAAGACAAGAGCAACAAACAAAACAAGACACAATTAGCCGCAAATGTCCCTTTTGTTTTGGGAAAGATCATCAGGTGATTACTTGTTGCGAGCGGAGTGGGGGGGGGTAGGCACAAAACGTTCTCGATTTTTGTGCATTTGGGATTTCCAAACGGTAATTTGGTCCGACCGGGTAAAGTGGCATTACAATGGCATCTCTGTCTCAGTTTCATTACAAATCTCCTCTTAACCTTAGTTCAATACTCTTAGTAATATCCTGATAATATTTGAATAACATATAGAACTTCAAAATCCGTCGGGATTAAAGGTGGATTTAACGCCGCTGGAAAATAGTGAGTTTCCAATAACGATAATTTAGATTTAATATCGTGACCATAGCCTAGCATTTAGTCAAGTACAGTGGCCGCATGGACGCTGGCATGCTTTATATTCTTTTTTTTTCACATGAAAACAATTGGTGCCAGCGCTGACCTCATCCAGTTGGTATAAAACGTTTGAAAACACTTCGTTTGGGGGGCTCGTAAATTTACGACGTTGTTTCCATTTTACAAATATTGGCAGAAATGTTCAAAAGTCTACTTCTACCATCAGAGTGGTATAATTATAATTATATATTAAGCTTTTTTGGGGTTGAAAAACAAGGATGAAAATGAAAAAAAATCATGAACGACACTTATCTGTAAAAAAAAGTCTGTGCTCGTGAAGCTGTATCTGTTTTTGAGAAAACGAATTCCACGGTTAGTTAATAGAGGCCAGTTTGAACTTGAATTCCCCTATACTTTACAATGGCGAAAAACATCACTGATTTGCACACTACAGACCTGTGAGGGGAATCAAACAAGAGCAAGGACGCGTGTTTTTTGTGTTTGTGCAATAATCCATGCCTTCGGACCTCTTACAGACAATTTCTAGTATCAAATTGGTGTCACTGTTGTGACCTCAGTGACTGACTGAGTATGTGTGTGACCGTTCGAAATGCGTCAGAGCGCCCTCCTAACCGTTAAGTCTTTGAATCAGACGATAAAGCACTCGGGTTACCCCGGAAGTTTATGCCTCAGTTCTTGTTAGGTTGCATGTCCTAACGCGCCCCCCCCCCCCGCCCGTTTGCGAGGTTAATATTTTTATAGTTTCATTCACTAGACAGTCCAAAGCCCCACACCCGGGGGGGGGTTACTTAACACAAATGCCCATACGGGGATGTGCCACCAATATCGGGTCTCATTTTCAGCCTTCCTGGTGATAGCAATGACCCCCCTTTTTTCCTGCCAATGTGTGGTATATATCAATGGGTCCTGTTTTTTTTCCAATGTTCTCAAATTTGTTGGAAAATTAGTTCACATTTTCTTATTCGGTGGGGGGAGCGGGGAAGGGGTGGAGGACGAAACTGGGTAAATGGGAGAAACGATGAGGAGATTTGTATATGAGGCGGCCGGAGGGTGGAAGAAAGGAGAATAAGTGGGTACTGTTGAAGGCCAAAATTTCTAAAACGTTTTTGGAAAATTAGTCCAATTTCTTCATCTGAAGCCAAAATATCAAATTTGGCTTTAAATGCCAAAATTTTGAGGAAAAATTGAACAATTTGGTTAAATCTTTGGTCCCAACATTTGCATCTCTGGTAAGCTATGGGTCCCCTTTTTGGCAAAAATTGGTATATATATGGGTCCTACGGTCCAGACTCTCTGAGGCAAGTCCCTAACCCACACCAAACTTGGTACCCCCCACCCCCCCCCGGGCCCCCAACCCATAGCCCGAGGTTGCTCTCTTTTTCCTTTCCGCTACGATAGCCCCTACTAACCTTCTACTCTCCCTAAGCCAGAGCGGCAGTTCATTCAACACCGGGGTCCACTGGTGTCCATAAAGTCAAGAATTTTGGTTATACTACAGTCCTTTATGACACGAACGAAATCGTGCAGATATAAACTTTGATGTCTTAGCATCCCTACTAGCCGATTGT
>JAMKCH010042368.1:0-13304 GCA_023653785.1 Ophioderma brevispina
CTCAGAGCTCAAACAACTTACGCAGATTTTATTCCTTCTTCAAAACACTTTCTCTGCTAAAAGATCTCTCGCAAATCACTTAAGAATTCAGAGGTTTTTTCCATTTTCTTCAGATTTCCGATATATTGCATATTAATTCAAATCATATACCTTCTCCTTCTACATCCCGTTTCTATCACCCCTACAAAGTCCTGGCAATTTACGTGGTCTAGCCTAAACAAATAAGTAAAGTAAACAAAATGCTACACTATATAAGACAACTCGATACGACGACGAAAGCAATATGTAGGGCGGTGCCCTCATAATGAAACACTTCGCTTCGATGTTTCAACGATATCAAAGTCAGACTTTATTTTTGTATTAAATACAAGCTGATTGTTTCACACGAACAGTGACACTGCTCTGCTCTCTTTGAAGGTCGTTAGTCACTGCCCAGTTCATTGCGCATTGACACACATCCCTGACACATCCTTGACTGTAATTGACTGTCGCGTGGGTGAGCCGGTGGCAATAATAAAACAACGGGGTAGTAGTCTTATCTTAATTACTTAATTGTGCTCCTGTAGCTCTCAAAGAAATAGCGATCCCAAAAACCTGCGGATCAGTAGTGAACGAAAAGGCCTGTAGTCAACTCCTAATGGATAATAATTATTCTGGTACAAAATTCCTTCGTTTGTGACACAGACATTTTCGAGCTTAACCATTCACAGGTATGGTTTACTAGCCAGTTACCAATGCAACCGTGTAAAAATCTCCAAATTTTTGAAAAATTGGGGGCGCTCTTCAAAAAAATGTGCTAATATTGCTTTAAGATTATTCTGTAGCCAAATGCAAGGTAAGAAATCTATTGAGTGTCTTATCTATATGAAATTACTATTATGACACAATATTTGGGTGCCTCAAAATCTCTCGTTGCACCTTTAAGCTTACACTGCTTGAGAAACTTTACTTGATGTGATAATACAGCTTTTTTGTTGAAAGGTTATTTACCTGTCTATCTACACTGGTCTTGCTGAGATCAAGGCACACAGCATGCTGCAAACACTGCGCTAGTATGCACAGAGCTGATTTGGAAATCCGTTTACAGTCAGATAGGTTGAGGGTCTTCAGTTTCTGCATCAAAACGCAATGTCAGATTGGCTTATAAACACCATTCATACACACTTATTTTTATGGGGAGTTTCTGTAACCTGACCCATCTAACACACTTATGAATATGGAAACCCTTCATGGAATAAAGCACAGTTTAATGCCGTTAAGGTTTCCAAATTCATAACTGTGTCACAAAAAAGTGTGTCAGATGGGTCAGGTTATGGAAACTCCCATTTATTTGTAACAAAATTATAGAAAGGAAAAATACACAGTGCTCCCCGGAATGCTAGTGTTGTCTGCCATTGTGGTTTGTGAATAGGGTCAAAGGTCACATGGGGTCATCAAAAGTCAATCTGTGCGCACCCCATATTAGTCTTGGGCAAGTGGTTCTTCTGACTGGGTATGAGGTGAATTGAGCAATGGGGTAAAAAGTATGAGTCCAAAAAGTACAGGGTTAACCCTTTGTGCAAGAGTTCCAATATGCCCCCCAAGAATTCTGCAACCTTAAACATTAAGTGTCACAAGGGGGGTTTCAATACGTTGGTGCCCAAGGGGGGGGTTCCATGCGACCACCCCTAAGGAAACCAACTTTCCCGAGGGGAAATTTTGCCACGAAAAATTTATACCAACATGTGAATGGTCATAAGACAACCCCAATTCAGACAACAAAAAATGAAATTTTTATTTTGGTGCAAATTAGGGGCAAAAACATTGTTTCAAAACACATGCGAAAAATGGGAAAAAAGACGGAAAATTCAAATGAGCCTCTGCGCTTACACCAAACATTTTGACAAATTTTTTTGTTGATATCTATTCTAGAAGACCCAAATTACATATATGTAACACAAACTAGCAGTTTTGGGAATCCTGTATTTTTTCGGGTGCTGCAAATACACTTCATTTTTCCATAGAGTTTGTACAGTAACGGTTTGGCAAAAATCATGAGGAAATTGTTGTTTTCAGCACAGAAAGGGTTAATTTTTTTAATGTTACTAATAATGTTTACTTACATTGTATGTGTGAACTTACAGCAAAAAAAAAACTTTGCCTTTGGTTCTTGGTTTCTATTCGTTTTTTTAAAAAATATCTGAATGACTTCCGTTTAGTGCCAAAGGGGGGGGGGTTCCAGGACCCCCACTAATTAAATCATTAACGCTTGGCCGATTTTAATTATTTTGGTATTGAAAAGAAAGAAGCGCATTAAAAGTAGTTCAAACAATTACAAAAAAATTTTGGACGCAAAAATCCCACGCCGTATAACAGCGGCCAGCGCGAAAACAAATTTTGGGTGTCCCTAGGAGGAACCCCCCTTGGTCACGTAAGTGTTAACGTTAGGCATGGTTTATTCCATGCCAGGTTGCAGTTTGTAGGGGGAGGTGGACCTGTGGAACTCTTTCCCATCTTTGCACACCCCAGATACACACGCACATGCGCGTGCACACACACACACAGTACATTACCACTGTGAAACAAAATCTTTTTCACAATTACCACTGAGGCCACCAAACTTATGAAATAAAGCCAAATGATGGCCGAAGTGATTGACAGGTGCACATGTGGAATTTGGCTCCCGCGCCCATGGTAATACATGCAAAAACACTCTTTTCTAAAGCAATTTCCAAGAAAAATGGCCATACCCTAGGCCTATCTTAAGACTGCCACATAATCAAAGATTTCAAAACTTATGATTATGTCAAAGTAGGAGCGGGGATTCCAATGGCACATTGTCAGAAAATGATGTTAATACAAGGGTTGTGAATTAGTTGTCCCCCAACTATTTAAATGTCACTGTTTTGGTTGGTTTAATGTTGTAATCATGTAAGACTAACATACTGATGGCTCAGTCCAAAAAATATGTCTATTACACTTAATCCAACCAAACTATAACCACCGGCGTTTTAATAAATATTAGCATACACTATAAAAAAAATAAAAAAAATAATGCATATATTATATAATACAAAGAATTCTGTTGTTTGAACTCAGAAAAGAAAATAGGGCCTGTGTGGTGGTTCAAATTGTTGTAAACATTTAAAGAGTGACACCCATCACAATGATGTACTGGAAATATAAGCTCAGGGTCATTTTTGACACTCCAATGCCAATCCAAATGTTTTCAAATTTGTAGAAGTGATTTCAGTAAGGGTCCAATTCAAATATATGTGAATTTTTTCATCCCATTTGTGTCCTTTTGAATGTTCGCTTCACTTAATGTCTGATACTGTACAAGTGTAAATGAAAAGAGGACTTCAGAGTTAATTAGTATGGACTATGCAGTGACTTATAAAACACTTTTTGTGCAAAATACCAATCATCTGTTTAGAGAAACTATTATCGTGATGTTTCTGTTTGGCTTTTGGGATCAATTGGCCAGTAATACTACATAATTCCAAGTTGGTGCTTGCAGTGCATAACACTGTGTTTGGAAAAAAACACTGCCACTTAGTTTAAGAATGATTAGTTGAACACAAGGGATTTGCTTGTCTCTGCAAAATCATTGTTAGTCTTGGCTTACAAAGGCCAAATAAAACGGCAAACAATACCTTGGATATGTGGGTTTATATTTCAAAACCTACAATCTTGGAAAAACTAGCTGGAACAATGACCACCATTTGCTACGTTGTTCACCCAGGCTCCATATTTAAAGGGGACATAATGGCATGAAAAAAAAATTGACTAATGAAAAGGACCCTTACTGAATTCACTTCCACGAGTTTAAAAACAAGTTGGCTGTACCATTCTGTAAAAACAGTAAAAACGGAAGAGTTCCAGGGGAAGAGGGGGAGGGGGTGGCAGTTGTGGCAATTTCTGGAACAGAAAAGCAAGGTGTTCCATCCCTGACAGATTTACAGGTATCTAGCATGTTTGCGAACAATTGTTGAAAAGCATTCAGACCGGGAAATCAGGCATTGTACTTTAGCTTGCAGTAAGATTTAATTTGGATCCTGGCAACAGTGTAGTGTGAGATGGATTAGCCGGGGATTAGCCATTTTACAATAGAAAATTGGTCTGTAGCTGATGACAACACGCTTTTCAAGTTTGGTAAATGATGGGCAGTAATGTCAGCATCCTTGTTCCAGAATATTGACACCAACGGCAACCCCACCCCTACCCCCCCCCGTAACCCGCCACAAACCCCCCTACCCCCTGACCCCCACTTCCCACCCCACCCCCGGAACTCTACCTGTTTTTACACAGAATGTAAACATCCAAAGTGGTTTCAAATTCTTGGAAGTGATTCAGAGTAAGTCCTTTTTATTATGTAATTTTTTCATCATTTTTAGTCCCTTTAAGAACCTACAAGCTCATGTTATGACTCAATTGAAAGCCCCAACCTCACCCTTCAACCTATCCTTTCACCTCAATCAATGTATTGGGGAAACTAGCAAGACTGCCTGCTGAGGAAGGTCCTAGTCAACATTGATGGGAGGAGGGGAAACAGTTTCCAAAAATCCTTCTAAGTGTTCAAACAGTTTTGTTTTTTCAAGATGTATAGATTGCAAAACCGACACGTGTAGAGGAAGGAATGTATGCTGCACCCAAAAAACAAGTAGTAAACCTTGCATAAAACTTTAAAAATAAATTGTTATTGATGCTGCTACAATGTTGATCCCACCCTCTTGCAAATCTGTATCTGGACAAGTCTCAAAATCAAGCCCTTAGATTGATCAGCTTACAAACCTGCACTTGGATGAATCAAATGAACACCTCATTCAGTGACAAGTTTGGGCCATCTGCTAAGGTCCAGGTGACGGAACTTGCCTCCGTTTAAGAGAAATGCAAAGCTGCCTTGGTTACTCGTTTCTCTTCTATGAGAAGATTGGGTTAGTTCTTCCACCATGAATCCTCCTAAGAAAGTGAAAGAATTGTATATAAAATTTTTTTAATTAAAATGTTTTGAATAAAATATAATCTGTCAGACACTTTGGATTCTTTTAACAGTAAATTGAAACAGCTGAACATTGTATCATTGAGATGAAGCAGTTTTTAAATTTAATTTCCTGTATTAGTTCATTACCTTGTCGTAACTTAAACCTTTGGTTTCACAATTACTCCTTACTTGATAACTGTTACTTAATTTAAGTTTTGATTCAATGATTACTGTCCATACCTTGAGCAGACAATATCAATTATTTTTACATGTTTGTGTAATGTTGTAACTTTTATTTTTAAATCAAAACTGCTTTCAAAATTTCCATTGATTTTATAACAATATGATTTTGCAAATGATTGGAAGTTACCTAAAAAACAAACTATCTGATCAATAGCTTGCGCTGTGAACAGGGTTTATATTGGCCAATCTACAAATACATTGTATTTTATTTTTCCAGAAGAAGAGAGGCTCCAGCTTGGTATTGTAGTCATACCATATACACACGCAAACGCCATCAATTTTCCAAATGCTGAGGATTTTAGGAGGATTTTTCAAAAAAAAAGTTTTGTTTTGCCCTACACAGAATTTTATAATAAAAGTGAGAATCCCTGATCTTTAGTGCCCTGGCCATAAAAAAGTAAAATCAAATTTGTTTAACGCAAAACAGCACATTTTTTGAAAAGCACTCCCAATTTTCAAAATTTGTGATTTTTGCAAACAGTTGTTTGCCGCGGCATCATGTGGTGCAGCGGATCAGGCGCGGGTTCGCCTCATAAGCATAGGTTGTGGTTCGAGCCCCGCTGGTCCGCCAATGTGTTGTGGCACGTTTGGGCAAGGGCACTTTAACCTTGCTTGCCTCTCTCCACCCAGGAGTATGAAGGGGTACCGGCATATATGCTGGGATGCACAACAGATTCGCTGTGCGGGAGGATTGGCGCACACCCCCCCCCCCCACAGCAACATATGGGATGGATTCTGGCCCAAAATGCCATTGACAGAGTATGGTCTACGCCTGCGGACGCACCATTTGCATTTATTGCTTTTGTTGGTAATTTGTCTCGTAAAACTACCCTGCAAATAAAAGAAGTGTTTTGTAATTATATAGAATCAGAATCCCTGATTGTAATTTAATGGCAAAGCTGGAACTCAGGCAATGATCAGTCTGAAATATTTCATTTCAAGGAGTTTTTTTTCAAAAATGTTTGGTGCCAAGTAATTACTTCATTGGTTTGTATTCACACATGAAGTAATACAAGGATTAAGCCTGTTGAAATTTTTAGCCAAAATTTTTGATGTCAAACCCAGGACTTGAGGGTTTTTAGCATTCCTTTGGCTCTAAAAACAAAATTTCTGTGACAAACAAGAGAACATGCGAAAATTGGCATCCTCTTATCATTAAATCAAACCTTATTGCTTGATTTGTCACCCTATAAATTTGGGTTATCAATATTGCAAGCAATAGCACTTGAAAGTGGTTTCATGAATGAAGGGTTTTTAGAAAATGGAAGGTCATGCCTACAGTTTATATCTGTAACATATAATCAAGGTACATTAAGCTCAAAAACATTTTTTAATAAATATGGTTGTCTAAAGTTAAAGGCACTCTCAGTGATTTGCTAAATCATAAAAAATCGAAAAAAATCTTTCAAAAATCAGATTTTGCAGCTGTTGTAAACAAGTACGGCGTACCCTAACATACCCTGCAAATGATAAGACCCAGAAGCAACCTAATAAAGCACAAAATCGGATATTAAGCCATACTGTCCGACGGACACGTAATACAAACACGTAATTCACATGAGAGTCAATCTTTGAAGACCACCGTTTTCCTTTTCTGGCAATTCTCAGTTGCAAAATAAATAAACTTATGAGAAGTATACAGACTTAACTTCACTTTTAAGCTCTTACTGCAAATTGAAATATTGACTTCTCTTTCGGGTGAATCACGATAAGTGTCTTTAAAAAGCAGTTTAAATGATGAAAAAGTTCTCTACAATGACTTCAATTTTCACCCCTTGGTGGCACTGTTGGTATATGTTAAAAAACCAGGGCCTTATACAGTGCCAAGAATTTGGGTAGGTTACGCATACCGGAATTAGAGGCCAGATAACTATTCCGCTCACTGTCATTATCATTTACGTTACCAAGAAAGCAAAAGGACCCAGGAGGTGACCTATATATCCCCTTGCCCATGTAATTGTCCTCATAATTCCTGGTCCAAAGTCAATGTTCGCACAATGTCAGCATACAAGCTTCCCAAGACAGAATGGTATGTTCTTTGGCATCTTGAATTAATTTACATTCTCTTGTAACCATTGGTTTTAGCAAGCACTAGGCGGGAATAAGAGATGTAGAGTACATGAATATCAATTGATACAAAAGATCGTGCATGCATGCTCTTGGGAGGTGTTGAGAAATTGCAGCAAAGAAGTTATCTCCAAGCAGCAAGCAGTGGTGGGCGCCATGGGGGTGGGGCATGGGGGAAGGGGCTTTTGCTCCCCCCTAGTTTTCCCCCCCTAGTTTTCCCCCCCCTGGCCGAAAAGAAAATGAAGTGATTTTGGCAAAATTCGATATTTGGGCCAAAAATCACCAAATTTGGGGAGGAAAAACAGCGATTTGGGCCCAAAAATTGGCTAAAAACTCCAAATATTGATTACTTGGCAACCACCAGAATTTCACTTTGCCCCCCCCCCCTCCCGAAAAAGAGTTCTGGCGCCGCCCAATGTCTCCAAGTGCATGCATGCAACTACCACCAATTTGATTGGTCAGGATTTGCCATCTGAGGTATGGTAAGAAAAGTTTAAAGGTATATTTGTGACTCCTACACCCTTTTATTATGTTCACTAGATATTCCCCAGAAAAGGTTATTTCCAAAATGGTTACAAATGGTGTTAATTTAAGATGGCGTGAATTTGGTGTTGTGCAACCACTATGCAGCTTGCATGAGCTGTGTAAGCCAGGAGGAACATTGTTATCACACCTTGTTTAGTAATCAAAGTCTGCAACGAATCTCCGCGTAGCTTGTTGCACTAATGCATATCCTGTGTCCAAGTAAATTTTATCCACTGTAGATGGAAAGATGATCGCAAAATGCTCAATTCCATTTTGAGAGAATCAGATGTTTTGATTGTATAAAGTAATTGACCAGAGGACTCTGTCATTGTGGTTGCCACTGAGTTAAGGTATTCAACTTGCGCACTGCCAATCATGACATTGACGAGGGTTGTGAAAAAAAGCTGCTGTTATAAGGTGTTTAAATGGTGTGCATGAGTGATCGTCAATTCAGTGGACAGTCTTTAGACCTTTAGTGCATGAGTGCTACTCCGTCAAATGAAATAAACAGTAAAATGATGTCAACAAAATATTGCTGCTATGCAACATGTCTATCCTTTATGAGGTAAGAATGTTCACACACACCATTTACGGTCGTCTTGGCACACAGCGCAGCCCATTGTAAATTACGGTCTCAGAAAGTAATTTGAGGCATGCGACCTTGGAAAGCTTACACTGCGCTAGGGGACGTTCACAAGTTTTTCGACGTGTGTAAACATGCAAGTGACGGTAGACGTTTCATATAGGAAGTCCCATTGATGGCAAATGAGGTATTGCCATTCATTCCGTTCAAGCGCTACTGCACAATGCCATACAGCGCGTGGCGGAATCAATTGTAATTCCTCATTGCACAATGGGACTTCTATATAAACGTCTACCCAAGTGGCTGACCCACGTACACAACAACTTGTTAAATCATATTGGACCGGTCAAATAGCGTTGATTTGTTGGATTTTTTGTACACTGGATTTGCCGCAAATACTTGGCCTAATCGTAAGATTTACGCACCAAAATATTCCTAACTAAATATTCTAGTTAGGTGACTAGTTCATAATATAGGTTATTATTTGGACAAAAAAAAAAGACAAAAAAAACGTAAAACAATTGTTGACTGTTTTGAAAAATGAAAAAATTCTGACTTATCAGATGGCTCAATTCTTGATGCTGGCTGTGAAGTCTTGCCCCCGCCCAGGTTACCAACCAGCGTGAGCTGAGTTAAGTAGCAGTAGCCTATTATGTATTTTGATTTTTGTTTGAGAATTCGACTATGTTTTAAGACTGTAATAATTTAATTTAATTTATTTTCTCTTGTTTCACGTACCTTTATAGATTAGTTAAAAGTTTAGTTTGGAATAATGGCACCATTAAAGACACTATCAGAATGATTTGCTAAATCAGCAAATCGAAAAAAAATCATTCAAAAATCAGATTTTAGAATATGACGTAAAACAAGTACAGGTATCCTAACTACCCTGCAAATGATAGACCAGAAGAAGCAACCCTATAAGGACAGAATCGGAGATTTTAGTCATTACTGTGCCGAACGGAACTTCCTACAACACGTAATTGAATGGATAATAGTATCTTGGAACACTGCGTTTTCGTCTTTTCTTTCAGTTCTTATAGTGGAAAAGGTAACTTATGAGAATTCTACAGGACTTACCTTCACTTTGAAGCTATTCCTGCAAATTTCAAATATTTTTCAAATCAATGATAGTGTCTTTACAGACAATTTTGTTTATGACTTTAAAACCAGGTTTTTGGCGTCTCTATTATATACCGAGTATTAATTCAAATCTGAAGATGAAACTTAAGACCAAAAACAAAAATGTTGTTTTTATATGAAAAACAAATGCGTCTTTAATCATCATATTAAATGGTTAATTCATGTCATACTTAATTTAACTAATAATATGATGGGAACCCCAACTAAATAGGCACAACTTAATCTGAGGTTAGTTGTTTTTTTTTTTTAAATTCATTTTCACGTGATATGGACATCAAGTGATGTAGGCTTATCATATAGCCAATCATGGAGTAGGGACTATGGTAAAATTTTATGCTTAACAATGTATTTTAGCTTACATGTACCCAGAACCACAAAATATGAGCCTGGCCATACAAGGACACATTCTTATGCATTAGACAGTTTGCCCTGGTCTGCAAGCAACTATTTTTAGTTCAGTATACTTTGGTATGGTAAATGTGAGAAGTAAAATGAAGTGCATTGGTAAAATCCTTCTTTTGATTAGGGAAAAGAACTTTCCATAAATAAAAATGCAAGATGTTCCATAATGTCCCCCACCCCCTTTAAAATTGTAAAGGAAACATTTTTTTTTTATTTATGGCCTTACACTAACAAATACCGCATAACCCCTAAAGGGCCAAAAATAAAAACAAAATTGCAATGTAGAACTTTGAAGAGCGTATCATATGGAACTTCTTGCCAAAAAACAAAACAAATGAAACTGGCTAATAGATAATAGCCTGATAATGGAAATATCACATAGGCCTAATACAGTTTATTTGGTAAAATGAATTAAAAATAACATCTTTAAGAAACTTTTAAAACTTTGTTTAACTTTGTTATATCAAAAACAGGTTCTCTTCACAATAACAAACAAAACTTCAATTTTATTAAAAAAAATGTTCTTGTGGTGAGTAGGTCTACAATATCTACGTTTTGACTTGTTTGAGAAAGATTATTTCATGTAAGTATCTTTGAGTAGGCATTTGCATTACAAATATAGCATACTTGATTTTCACCAATGCATGCTACAGAACTGGTAAAATAATAACTCGGCACCATACTTTTGATCATGTTCATAACAAGGCGCTCAATTGAATACATTTCCTCTAAAATGTTATTGATTCTAAAGTACTTTAGATGCTGATGTACTAGTTAATTATAATATTTGGGTTTAGTTTTCCTCGTGGAGGGGAGATGAGAGATAAATGAGGGGGGACTGGAGGAGGGGTAAAATAAATAAGTATTGAATGTAGTTGGTCAAAGTTTACAAATCTGTGGGGGAACTAACTTGTTTCTTTTAATTCTGTTTAACACTTCAAAGAGTAAAATGTCAGGAACCTAAGTTGGGTTTTTAACCTAACTTGAAAACATTCACCAATTGGCAATACAACTTTTTCCAAGATCAAGTGTAAAATGAATATAGGTAGTAAAATTATGTTTCTTATTTGATATGACTATAAACTATAGTGTGAAAGACAAATTACTATCTATTAATGTTTAGTCATTTGTCTTTTCACTATATCTAATTTGCCACATTAAGTAAGAAACATAATTTAACAAGAAGAGTCCTTACAATCTGCCCTAATGAATATAGCTTCTGATAGTGAACAACTTCAAATTTAGCTTGTTATTAATTTTGGCATACCTGAACACTTTAACATTTAAGTCCTAATTGTGTGAAAGCCTGTTTTTCATCTTTATGCATACCAGTGCATTATTCACACCTTAAATAGCTGGAAAATACCATCTTCATAATAATAACAATATGCTCCTTAATCACAATACCAAATTCTACAATAGCAAATGGTTTTACTTATTATCATGCATATTTGAAATGATAATATATGAACTCTGCAAAATGCACATGAATCTGATTTATTTGTTTTTTCTTGTAAAATAAATTCATTTTTTTCATGCGACAAGGACGTCAAGTGATAGAGGCCATCAATAGCCAATCATGGGGGCCTATGCAAACCTTATGACCTACTACCGGTGTTAAATTAGTAATTTGATTTTTTACACAGAACACAACATATGCCAAATTTTAATGAAAAAACATTTAAATCAATATTTGAAATTGATAGAATTCCTAGTTATTTCCATGTTATTTCAAAGTAACAACATTTTTTTTTTTTTTTTTTTTTTTTTAATTGTCAATATTTTAATCTGCAGGTGACCTATGGATGTATGCTCCAGGTGTCGCAGGAATTTGCACAATGGAGCTGTGAATCCTTAAACATAGTTTAATTGAGAGTAACTCCTAACTTCAATCTGTTGGTTTCTTCCCTAATATATCACTTCTACACTATGCTGTAACTTGACTTTCAAAAACTTTCAATTAAACTGTTTGTGTGTCAAATGCTAAGGCTATTAGTTTGTGTGCAAATCACTGCATATGTTGCTTTACAATGATGGTAAAATCATGAGCATCTTATTTTCTTAATGTCGCACTCAATTAAGCATACATTGTTTACAAACAGCTCAATTCCACACAGGCCATGCTTAAGTTCAGTTATCTGCTTTTCAATCAATTGTCAAAAGGAAAGTCGGTGTCTTAGTAGTGTCCTGGGTATGTAAAGTGGTGGGGTCAGTGTCACAACTTTGTAAAAAAAAATTCATTTAATATTCAATCAAAGTAACTTGACTAATATACAACGTTTTCAACCACTGGCACTTCAAATTAGGGCTAATTTCATCCCACTGATAAAATTTCTAGACATGTTTTTATAAGACTTTATCCATAAGGGATATTTGATAATACACATTTTCACATTCAGTAATCTGTGGACCACAAGGTTATTTATACATACCTACAATACGTGTTTAGCTTGCCCCAATAAGAACAACACGTTGGCATATTTAACCTTGCCTCCAGATAGCATATAGGCCACTGGTGATTGGTTGGACATCAGTTGAATTATTTAGCTGTATCAACAATACAAACTAATCTAGAGCCCCAATGTTAAAACTTTAAATTGTACTGCCATTGGTTATTAACTAGGCTCAAATGCAATGCCTCTCTAGTCCAGCATTGATAATGCATGCTTTCAGCGTTCACACAGCATGCCTCTAACAGTTATAGGACAACAGACAATCACCATAATCTTTGCCTCCCGAACCACAATTCATGCCAAAAACACACAGGCGACAAAAATGCCCCAAAATCAACCCATCCGCTCGAATTTTAAAAATCCACAACATCACTTTCAAAGAAATGTCATGACTTGCATACCTGCGACTTTCAAAAGAATTGGACAGACAGTAGAGACTGTTTTATTAGATAATATTGGTTTCCTACTCTAATTTTCTACGTGAAACAATAGCCTATATATATTATAGGCTAAAAACAGTGAGCTAAGGGGTCTTTTGTCAGGAACCTCATTTCCTAACATCAGATCGACCACTGATTTGTTCGTTTTTCCCCGCGATAAAATCCAAGGTACCCCCTCGCGAGGCGAACCTTTTTTTTTCATTCCATTGTTCAGCCTTATCGCAGAGCTTTAACACAGCGTCTGGCTGCTAGGGAATCCCAGTGACGACGCATGTCTAAGAATACCGGTGCCAACTTATCGTGCGGAAACGGAATCGGTGGCGGCTGTTTCCCCAGCAATACAGTATCCTATGGGAAAGCGTAAAGGTTTGACATGAACAAATATATGGGAGCTGTTCATACAGTTATCAATCTAATAGTGCCTGTACAGCCTATAATTCCTTCACTGCGTGGTTCAATGAAGAAAAATCACTAAAATTGATCTA
>JAMKCH010042369.1:0-12661 GCA_023653785.1 Ophioderma brevispina
AGGTCTAGAAACTGTCGTAAATGGCATCTTCAAGACCGCTTTAAAATGCTTAACTGTCTGTTTTTCACAAAGAACTGTAATATAAGACAAAATGGGCATTTTGAATATGAAAAAAAATGACTGATAGTGGCTTTAAGCTTTAGACTGTGACCTTACAATTGAAAAATGCTTGTGTAATAAAATAGCTGCTCCATTTCAAACTTGTAAGTACAAAGGATATCTTTTCTGTTTAAAAAAAAAATCATGATTTTTTAATTAAAAATGCATTTTGATCAAGTTTGGTCTTATCTTTAGTAATAATTAAATCAAACCTAATTATTACTTTAAATCAAATATTGGCAAACTGCCAATATCTTACCAATACCAACATCTTAATAATAAGAATGTTCATTTAAGTAGAAAATATTTTCAAAATTGCTTTTTTGTTTATAAATAAAAATTACAAATACAACTCTAAAACCAAGAATTGTTGACCTTTCCCCTTTCAGAGTTGACGACCATCACTTTTAATAGTCGGCAATCAATATTTCCCAGCATCGAAATTATTGATTTTCCTCCGATTCACTGCCAAGTTAGGTAAAAAAACAGCTATTTTGAATTTGCATTTGTTGACAGTAATCCTTTTTAAGGCTTATCTATTATTAGCTCAGTATACACATGATTTTGAGAATTATCTCATATAATACAAATTTAATATAATACAACTTTGTATTCTCTATTAATTCACTACAAATTCTAAAATACTTCTACTTCAACACTCAAACTGCAACAAATTGGTGAATTAATAACAAGGTGGGTGACCCAATAGACTACCTTACTCCATCAAAATGAAAGATTATGATATCTGAAGAAAGTTAATATTTTTGTCATTACCCTTTGTCAGGTCAGGTTTTCTTTGAGGGCCTGCTACTGGTATCCAGTACTACTGGTAACCAGTACTAACTGTCCAAGGGCCAAGTTGTCAGCAGCTAAACTGTCAACCCCACCGGGTTTCTAAGGAAATTTGATGAGGAGGGTAGATGGTTACCCTAGTAGAATGAAAAAAGAAGATCTACCTACAAGGGCGTCAGCTCTGGAGAGCTAATGTCGGCCATCCAGCACACATGCTGCCTTGAATGACAGGCGTGGTTTCCCAACAAAGGCTAGCCCCCCTCTGATGTTTTGGGGGCCACAAAGGTCACATGGGGTCACCAAGGTCACATGACGTCACTAACATATGGGAGAGTACTATCCAAGGACCTTTGTATCCAAATGCCATGGAAATTGATTGACGTATGTGAATACACCCAAGCAATTCTGATCATTTTTGGCCATGACCCTAGATGACCTTTGACCCCACCTGTGAGAGGGTAATTGTGGGACACTACCCAAGGACTATTACATGCAAGTGGCATGAAAATATGTGCATCTGGAAACAACAGGCAATTATGTTTAGGGTTAACATTTGGGTCAACATTTTTACCACTGACACACACACACACACATGTTAATGGAGGTAAACTTGTGGGACTTTTCTTTTGTTAAAATTAGACACATAAGAAATGGAGTCACACAAGTATATCTTGGTTAGCACACAGATACATGGTAGACACGCACACTACCACACGCACACGTTTGGGGGAACGTGTTGGCGCAGCGTATCTTCCCTCGCCTTTCACCAATGAGGTCACGGGTTCGATTCCCGGCAGGGGCTCGTTCTCGGTGGCTTTATGTGAATTTGGTTTCTCGATCCATACTCGTTCCCGCAGGTTTTCTCCGGGTAATCCGGTTTCCTCCTGCTTCTAAAATCGAGCTTCTTGGCATAAATCTGTTCTCGTATTATGGTTTCTCTGATGTGCTGAGCGCCTTTCATGGCAGCCGCACAGCGCCTTGATCACGTTTACGTGGATATGTCGCGCGTTAAAAATACAAATTATTATTAATTATTATTACCAAAGTAATCCCTATGTGCACTCTTGCAGACGACACAAAAAATTGGACCATGATCTGGTCACCTACTTTAAAACATGACTATGAGATTACATTATTCTTTGACCATGTTTAACTCCGACTAAACCCAGAACAAAAGTATGGCAGTAGCTATATCCTACTGCATCAAAACATCCGAAAGTGTGGCTAATTACTTGCAGTAAGAATAACTCATTTTCTGAACAAAACTCACCTTTAAAAAGCAGAAACACTTTGTATTCATCTTGGGAATTTCCAAACCTTTCCATTTTGAATTAGATGGGAATGAGATGCAGTGTATAGCAGCCAGATAAACTAGCATAATGCAATCATTTCAGAGAAAAACAGCACACATTAGTAGTCTGTAGTGAAATAGTGTTTAATGCCTCAGCACCCCTTCTTCCCCCTGCCCCCACCCCATTTGCAAAGGTCTGGTTATGCCACTGACATGATCAGTGCCTCTCACTGAAGTGAGCCAGTTGACCTGGCAAAGGTCTTTTTTTTTACATGCACTACATCAGCAAATTAAGAGACTAGTTCTTTGTTTGGGCCACCTGGGGCTGTCAATGAAATGTGCACATTACAATGGTCTTTCATTTGTCATTTCAAGTTTACCATTGGAAGATGAGAGTTTCCGTAATATGACCCATCTGACACACTTTTTTCTGACACACTTATGAATTTGGAAACCTTAACGGAATAAACCTGTGCTTTATTCCGTGAAGGGTTTCCGAATTCATAAGTGTGTCAGAAAAAAGTGTCATATGGGTCAGGTTACGGAAACTCCCTTGGAAGATATACAATCTGAAATAGCTCAGAATGTTAATATTCAAACAGAATGCTAATTTTTGGGGAACAAGGTCACAAAATGCCATTGCAACAGAAACACTATGCCTCTGAGACTACACATAAAATGGCCTATACACAGATTTGAAACATCAAAAATGAAATATGAAAAAGGAAATATGAAAAGAATGAAATATGAAAAAGGAAATATGAAAAGAATGAAATATGAAAAAACAGCCACACAAAAATATGCTAAATTGAAAATTGTAATAAGAAATGGGTATAAAATCCACGAAGGCAGAAAATAGAGAAGTACAAGTTTTACATTCTGTTTCCTCTCTGCCTGCCCCAACACCCATAATAGCATTTAAAAAATCTAAAAAAATAAGCATTTGAATTGGGTTTCAATTCATCAAAACCAGCAGCTAGTTTGATTGAAATAGATATCACAGAAAAAAAGGTTATGGCAATTTTTTACCATCTTGTGGATGCAACGACAAACATGCATCCACACATCCATCCATTCATCCATGCAGACATTGCCAAGTCAGATTTTGCTATACAATCTGTCCAAAAAATGTTAAAGTACTTGGCAGGGAAGAATTCACAGCTTGACTGAAGAAAATTCACTCATGTATTCACATGAGCACTGGACGGATTACCCTATAATTCTGTACAAATGATGATAACAATGCCTGTCGTATTGTCTCTCAAAAATATTCCACTCAGACCCGTACGCAGAGGGTGCAGGGATGCGGTCGCAACCCCTTCAAAAAAAATTCCACAAAAGGGGCAAAGGTCCACTTTTTGTTGATTTTCTTGATAAAAAAGTCCAAAATTGAGAGAAATTTTGACAAGAAAGTCCACTTTTTGGTGATGGGTGTTTAAAAAGTCCAAAAAGGAGCATTTTAGGGGGTTAGGTCCACCCTTACCAAAAAAGTCTACTTTTTTTTTAGGTTCCACACCCCCCCCCAAAAAAAATCCTGTGTACTGTCCTGGTTCCACTGCAATTTGGATTGCTGCTTTTCTTTTCCCTGGGTGGTGGTGGTGGTGGTGATGGTGGTTGCTGTCAGATGTTATTAGGATTACTGCAGTTCAAACATGGCAATCATCTTTTTGTCTCCAACTATCAACGTTTGGTCATCATCAGTCAAGGCCAAGCCATATGGAACTGTGACGTCTTTTGTAACACATCCCAAAAATCTTCCTGTCAGAGTAAAACGATAGATGCCCGAGCCTTCTCCACCCCTCTCCTTCAAGGCATTGGAAACGAACACTTCGCCTTCTTTAGAGCAGCAGATCCCACGCGGGCGCCATACAGCGAGATTTTCTGGTGTAAGGACATGTAGTGTGTTGCCTTGATCATCAATCACATGCACTGTATTACTTATATGAGAACTGAGGACTAACTCTTTCCCGCTGTAAGTGGCGATGAAGTGGGGTTCAATTGCAACAGGGAAGGACCTGATGTGCTTTCCAGTTAGGTCATGGACACTTATGAACTTGTGTTGATTTGGGCCGACAAGGAGAGTGCCATTAGAGTCCACAGCAATAGAATCCAATGTGATTCTCATATTGTGCGACAACTCACCATTAGGTGTAACAGCTGCGAATTGTGTCTGGTATACTCCCTGTTGGTCGTACTCCTTTACAAACATTGTATTGTCGGTTATGAAGAAATGTCCATTGCAACCTACTGCCACCCTCTTGGAAATGATTTCCATCCTGAAGGATTGTCTCCCAAGCCTTGTGCTGTATCTAGGGTGAAATCAGTCTGGTATGGAGCTTGTTGTCTATGTACACTGACAAGACCGGTGCTGCTGTTGTTTGCTACAGCAATGCTGCCATCTTTGGTCACCGCTACCGCCCAGGCCTTGGTTATTAGCTTTGAGCCGTCGCAACCACGCCCAAACTTACACTTCCGCTGCCACTTTGTATACTTTCTAATCTGCCCAAGCTCGTGGATTGTGAAGAGCGGTCCCTCGTTGATTTCAAAAGAGATTTTACTGAGCTCACTTCCGACACCAGGTAAGCTTGCAGTCTTAAGTTGCCTCAGAGTCTTCGTCAGTGATGGAAAAGTGGAAGCTACCTCAAATTCGGAACCATTTGCTGTGACCTGAACTCCCATATCAAGTGCCGTCTTTAGTCTTGTACTTAGTGACTGCAGCTTCTCTTTCTGCTCCTTGATACTAGAAGATCGCTGCTCATTGGTAAGCTTTATGTGGGCCTGGAGATCATTCCTCTTTGCCTCCACACAACCCTGCAGATCAGCAAGTGCGCGATCTGCGGCATGGTTTACAGCATCTGAAGCTTCTGTCACTGCCTTCTCCAACTGCTGCTCATAATTCTTCAGCCTAGCCATTTCACTTTCAACCTGATTAAGAATTTTACTGCAATCATCTGTCAAACAGGTTATGTTCTGCCTCTGTACATGAATGGCGTCTTCAAGGTTGCTGTACGTGTGTTCAGGACAACAATGGTCGACTACAGTGCAATCTCTGCAGATCAGCGTTGAACATGTTTCACAGTAGAACCACAGAATCTGGCCAGTGTGTTTCTTGCACTGCTCCTGCTGCAGCTTTGGTATTTTAAATATATTGATCTTCCCTGACCTTACATCAGCGATCTTAATCACCCGGTGAGCTTTCAGCACCCGAAGAGTCCCATGCACATCCACGCATCTTGTGCACAAGAAGTCGTCGCATTCCATACAACGTGCAATGGCTTCAACACCGCTATCACAAGCTGAACAAGGAATCTTCTCAGGCGAACTAAGCTTTCTTTTCAGATTCTTGCGGTCTTTGAGTTTTGAGACAAAGAAATTTCCCTTCAGGCTCTCAATACCATCTGGAGGAACTGGACATTGCTCTTGGCATGTGGGGCAGGTCAGGACATGTGGACCTGCCTTAGCCCAGGACTGAAGACATACCAAACAAAAAGTATGGAGGCAAGGAAGACTCTTGGGATTGTTAATTTCTGATAAGCAGATATTACAGGTCAAGAGATCCCCTGCCATATCATCAATCTCTTCATCCTTATCTTTGCTTGATGAACTTTTCTCTGCATCAGAACCTCGGTGTGAAAAGAAATGAAAAGACGTTAACAATTATCCTTTTGCTCCAATAAATCCTCAACAGCAGTATTGCCGAGGGTAAGGTGTATCCGCCAACTCCGTTTAGCGGGGACAAAAACCGGATTTAACAACTGTTGTTTACCTACCTAACCTCAAGCTGTCAATGCAAAAACAGATGATCAGGCAAGCATATTACACAACTTATGAGCGTACTGGTGCATCTTGCACAATTACGTTCAATAACCCCCTGAATAATCTTCTTCCGTTGGAAGGTGCATTTCTTGCTTCTAGCACCTTCTGTTTGGTTTATAGGTCACAGACATCCTTGTGAAAAATTATTACCACTTTTAGTAGTTGATTCCATCGTGTTTGGTGGTTTGTGAGCATAAGTTTGCATCAACTGTCCCCATGATTATTTAGACTAGACGAGATTTTCAAAAAGATGCTTAAATTAAGGAAGTACAGGCTTTTTTTAGTAGAACGTTCCAAACAGACTTTCTAGACTGATTTTTTGTGCTATTACGAAAATCCCGGTTTGCTTTGCGCTGAATTTTGAGTGCAACGGGGTCAAAATTTAACAAATCAAAATGGCCGCCAAATGCAAATCTTTCAATTTATTTTTTGTAATTAATGTGCTTTTTCACTGTCAAATTATCCGAATTATTCTATATCGTTCTTTAAAGCTGAGTCATTTTCAATACTTACCAGCATAAGTTCTTTCCCTTTCTTCCCCCCAACGAGCCCAATTGGAGAAATCCAAAATGGCTGCCAAAATCTACGTATAAAATGAAAAATATATACATCCTCAAGTGATTTTTTTTTTAATTCAAATTTATTTTATAAGGTAAGGACAGATACATGGAGTACTGAATCCCGTGAAAGGAAGACTATTGAGGCGATTATCACGTCTGATGCCATGACCTGTGTTTTTAATACTGTCGTAGAATAAGAAAGAAGCATATGCCTACTATGATGTTCTTTTGTTAAAGGTACATTTCGTGATTTCACACCGTTCGTTTTTTAATCATTGATCACTAGATAGCTTGATACCTTATTCCCAAAATTTGAGCTGATCCGATCTTGTGGTTTGTGTTATGAGCAATTGCGCGTTTCCCACGTCCCCTGGGCTAACCCTCTACTGGGGCTGTAATTTCTGTCCGTTGCGAATTCTTACAGATGCTACCGAATTTGCACGTAAGATTTGGCACAAGTGGATTACAATGCCCCTGGAGCTAGCACACATTGTAACACATCTCAATAGCAAAAGGTTTTGATTGATTAAATCTGTTGACCGACTGACCGGAACCCTGAAGACGTGATTTCTTAGTGCCGCAGTGGTGCCGTTAAGGAGAGGGGGGCCAAACAAGTTTGTACAGGGTCAAATTTGTAAATTGTCCAATCATGTTGAAAAGCACACCATTTTGGTATGTGCTAACCATTAGGATTCAAGAAAAGGTATAGTTTGTAATATGTACCGCCTAAGGTTTCAGAGTTATAGGCTGAAAAACGCAAAAATCAATATAAGGGTCAATTTCAGTTTGTACAGGGTCCAATTTTAAGTTTGCTCCGATTTGGATAAAAAATTGTGCACATTATTGGTGTAGTGTTCATAGGATTTAAAATAAGGAATTAGTTTTGACTATCTTAAATGCTTAGTTTCCGAGTAAGGGGCACAGAAGTCAACGCCATTGCATTCATGGGGCTGTGATTTTGTTACCCCCCCTACTTTCCTTAAGGCAAGCATTGAGACCCTCAAAACTATTCCTTAATTTTATCCTATGAGCTCCACCATAATTTGCACATTTTTTATCAAATCGGAGCAATTTTAAATTTTAAGAAATTGACCCCTAGCTGAAATTGACCCTTTTATTGAATTTTTGCTGTTTTTAAGCCTATAACTCTGTAACTTTTTTAGGCTGTGACATATTACAAACTATACCTTTTCCTGCATCCTTGGTAATACACATAACATGTTGTGCTTTTCAACATGATTGGATCAAGTTACAAATTTGACCCCTGTCAAACTTTGTTTTTGCCCCCTCTCCTTAAGGCACCACTTGCGACACTTAGATCACGTTCAGGGTTCCCGGCCATGTCTGTCATATTTAATCACTCAAAACCTTTTGGTAAACTTGAGATGTGTTACAAATGTGTGGCTAGCTCCAGGTTAATAAGGCTAACCGTTCATATGATATAAAAATATCAACGCTTTTAGGTAAGTCGGCGGGGACGAGGGCTGTGGATCACGAATGCCCCCTTAAATTGTGTAAGTCAATTTTGTAGGCCTAGCTATATAGGTCATACTTTTATATGTATGCAAATATATAAATTTTATACTAGAATGTCTGGACCTTCGGAATGACTTGCTAGACATTTGGAAAGGCCTAAAGCATATCTTCCAATATATATTTTCCGTAGGATGAATGGAATCGTCAGACGAGTAAATGATAATTACCTTTCCCATTATTAATGATTGATTCGAACATCAGTAGAGTTCAGTCCGGCTGTTCATGACAACACACACAACGCATAATTGCAGTAAACTAAGACTATCAGATAATTATCTGCAACTTAGTAAGTTAATGCTAGTGGCTCGAAGATTCCGTAGACCTATAAGAACGCAATTAGAGCAGGAGCATAGACTTCCAAGTCAATTCATCATCCTTTAACCCCCCAAAAGATTGGACACTTTTGGTAGAAGTAGTGACCTCTATATAAATGCTACGTAGTTAGTACTCCTCAAATTTTTGGTATATAACTTTTTCAACATGCCCATTTCAGGTACACAGGTCAAACGTTTTAAAAATGCTCCCATCGTGCTTGAAATGGATCTATTTTCCCGTCTGTCATAAATTCACGGAAAGCCCTGTTAAATGTCTAGTAATTTATCCCATAAATAAACAATAGCGGAGAATCTCATTTAAAAAAAAACAAATCATATTGGAAAACATTTATGGTCGTAAAGCAGGAAAACTCATATTTTTGGCAAAACAACGTTATAAAAACTCTTCAATCTCACACCTCCCATACGCTGGGAACTCACTATATTTAAAAAGGTCAATTGCACATAAAGTTTCTCCGGTTAGAAAGTTAAATAGAGAAACCACATGGGGTTCGGTGGAATATGGTGGTTGGAATATGTATAATTTGGAAGATTAAATTGTGCCTTAATATAAAACGGATATCTGGAATATCAGAACACTGGTGTACTATGGAAATAATCGTAGAGCATTGGTGTTGATCCCTTGGAACTTGGCATTTCATTTCTCGAACTAAATTGTAAATCTGAAACTGTGGTAGACATTATCAGTGTTCACTATTATTTTTATCAGTGTCTATTAAAATCAAGGGTATTTTTCTGCAAACAAGTGTAAAATAATATCTCCAACCATGCTATTTTATGGGATAATGATAATATAAGACGCATTCGCAGAGTTCTGTTCGTTAGAATGAATACAAGCTTGAATTTCATGACATTCGCATTGGAACAGATTCCCAATTTAATGAAGTGGGTGAATAATATTAAATGTATTTATTTCATTTTTGTAAAATAAGTTGATTAAGGTAAATCAGGC
Organism: Ophioderma brevispina; assembly: GCA_023653785.1. NCBI lineage: Eukaryota > Metazoa > Echinodermata > Ophiuroidea > Amphilepidida > Ophiodermatidae > Ophioderma > Ophioderma brevispina. The sequence continues at coordinate 9,382 of JAMKCH010042369.1, forward strand.
AATTTCAACCCGTCCGTAAAGAAAGAATAAGTATCGAGACCTGAGTTGTTTTGGAAAACAAGTAATAACTTCATAGTTTAATGTTAAATTTTGAGAACCTGTAGGATGTTTCCTTGGCTCAATTCGAAATACATCTATAGATTGTTGTAATCTAACAAACAAAAGTTCCTTTCTGCATTAATTGCTGAGAAGATAAATTTAATATGGAAATAAAATTGTGATAATTTCTTTATGTTCAAACAGAGAGATAATTTTCAAAACAATATAGCTTACTTTCCAATTCATTCTTTTATTAATCTCAGATTGTAAGAGTAACTCTACGAAGAAATTTCTGAAACGGATGAATGTACTTATGTACAAATGTACAGAAGCATATGACCATTTGTGTATTGTGTTCTAAAAAATATTTATTTTTAAATCAATTTATTGGATTGTGTAATCTTCCTTGATGAACACTTCCTTGGAAGTAATTTAGAAAGAGGTTGAACATCGAGAAAATGAATGCGATAAAAAAAGGGGTTATAATAATTTTTGGGCATCATATTCGTTCCCATAAAATGAGAAGGATAAAATGAACCATTTTCCTTTTTCTACTGGTGTTTCAATTAGAGATTAAAGATTAGCCCAACTGCAGGAAAAAAGAATGATTACTTAAAATACTTGAAAATTTGGGAAAGGCTCAAAATACTTGAAATTTTGAAGTAACACTAACTATAATAGTGTTTTCTGTTTTTGTGAATTGTTAAGTTACATATATAACATATCAAGGCAACTATCTCTTTGCGGTTAAAGATAAAAAATGAGTAGTTTTCAGTTTATGTTGCAGCACTAGAAGACCTGGTATTCATTTTGCTTAGTCCAAAGGTTCGAACAAAGTGTATCTGTTAGTCTTAGTTTACTGAATTGGAGGTATGCCGATCTCATTTTTTGAATGTATGTTGCTCAGCGTAGTTCTCAAAAGTAAATTCGAAGATAGATAGCATTAATGGCCACGATAATTTTCCTTTTCCTCACCCTTAATTATTACTGACTACGGTAATCCTGATATTGGGAGATATGCTTTGGGCTTTTTTAAAATGCATTGTAAGGAGTCCCGTTTGAAGAAAGAGAACTCGTATAGGCAACCAGATCCAGGCATTCTAGTCTTATTTTCCACTTTTCTTCTCTTGTATCTATCCTAAGTACTAGAATGTAATCAGTTAGTAAAGAACTTGTCAGTCTATGGACTTGCTCAAACAGTACTTTTTCTGGTGCTGACGACGAGATCAATTGTATTTTAGGTACAGCCATTTTGTAATTTTTTTTCCCTTTGCACTCAACCAGAAATGAAACTGGCATACCAAAATATAATCCTGAAAATTGGAATCAAACACATATACTAAAACATAAAACAGGTAGTGGAGTGACTTTTACAATATTGGTTTAGACCTAGATATACAATATGTCTATGGTATTTTAGTAGGCACCCATTTTGAATTGGGATCAACTTTTACCCATGTGACTACAACTTAAACCTGATAGCAAGGTTTATAATAATATACTCACCATTATACTCACCTTCGAGAGACATATGTTTAAATAGGCACTGAACTATTGTGGGATTGGTACGCCTAAAATAAGTTTTGTTGATCTTTTGGCGCCACCTGTGCTTTTGGGATCCAATTTTACCCCTTGAGGCTAAATTTTTTTTATTATTAATAATTAAGATTAAATAAAAAACACTAACAGTTGCAACATGAAATAAAAATCTGTGTAAGAAGAGTAATTTAATGTCTGTTAACTGTGGAAAATTACGACTTTATATCTTTTTACAATAAATTTCGTAGTGTATGTTTTTTTGGCGGCCTTTGAATTCTTGACTTTTTGCACCCCTTTGCACTCAAAATAAAGCAAAGCACCCGGGCGTTTTCCCTTCGTGATCAGCATAAAAAATCAGTCTAGAAACAATGTTCCAAATGCTTCTACTAAAAAATGTGCCTCATGAAAGTTTTTTTCATGAATTTCGTCTTTTCTAATTGGGCTGTATTTTGTCTGTTATTGCATAAAAATAAACAATTGTGAACTCTTGCAGAGATTTTTCACAGGAATCGCTGTTGGGGGGCAAATTTAGACATCACCGCAATTCAAAATCTTGACTAAAAATTCTGATTTTTTTTTATATGTTGTCAAGGATATTTTCTTATTCCAAACGCCATTGGAGCGGAAGAATCAACTCCACTGTAGGGGTTTTTTAAAATATTTGTATATGAATACCAGATACAAGGACAAGGTCAGATGGGTCATGGGAAACCCATGACCGCCCCCCAACCAAAGCACCCAATTGGTTTGTGGTTTTGCAACTGTTTTTTTTTTTTTTTTTTTTTTTTAATTTTACTTTTGAGTTACTAAATATTGAATGATGCTTGGCCGCCATCGTCTGAACACGGATAAGGAAATAAGGATGCCCTCTATAGTTTTTAATGAAATGGATGAACTTTCAAGCTTCTCATTTAATCCACATGGCCCCCCTCAAATTTACCTTCTGCTGTGGTCCAAAAATACCACTACATAAATTCGCAAAATTGCTTTTATGCAAAATTATAATGTTCTTCAATGGGTTTGAAATTTACATATATGAACCCTCACCCCCAAGAACCACAATGCTGCTGCTTTGCAACGATGTGCATTATCTTAATTTAGCAACATAGATATGAGTGGCACTGTGATGCTTGGAGGGGGGGACCTCATTTTTGCATGTTTGTTTTCTGGGGCATAAACACTAAATTGAAATTAACAACCACCACCTCTAAGTTACATACACACACACACACATATGGGTCTTTCTTTCATGAAAATGTCTCAAAGTGTGACATGATTTAAATGTCAAAAATACATACTTAGATAAATTCTTGCATTCCAAGTGTTCTGATACACTTTGGCAAACATAAATCGAAGTTAATTTGACAGAAAATTACAGTAAATGCCATATTTGAACAACCCACAAAGAATCTATTTTCTCCCATCTAGTTAGTGTGGGGCAACCACATGTAACACTGGTACACCGCATCCTTGTTACATGTTGATTGATGCATGCTAATTAGTGATTGTATCATACATAAATTTATCAGATTTTTTTGTAGATTGGAAATGTTGTCTTTTCGCAACATTATCATTGAGTGACTGTAAGTCTGCATTTCCATGAATAATACCGTTTACTTGACTGGCAGTTCAAACTGTGTAACATCGGACACCACTTATTCAAAGGTGCCAACTCACAAAAGACAGAGGTGAACGGTGACCT
>JAMKCH010042370.1:0-12631 GCA_023653785.1 Ophioderma brevispina
TTTTTATTTATTTATGTGTGATTATTTAGGTAATTCCTTCAGTACAAAGAGCAACTGGTCTCCATCCCACTCCGCTAAAATTTCTCAGTTGAAAGGGAGGGAACAAATTGATTTGATTAAAATTGACGGAACGGAAATGAACGGAACCGGCATCCAAGGCTGAATTGTTGTCCATTTAAACGCAACTATGCCTTCTTTGAGCTTTATTACATATTAGATCCTATCTTGATCTAAAATAAAAATTATATGCCTAGTGTGAAGTTACAAACAGCATACCGTCTCATCAATAGACCTACTAGAGATAACCAATTTATAATCTAAATCAAATGATGTAAAATACAACCATCCTTGGTTTTGTTATTGTTAAAAACGGAAAGTAGGCCTACCTGTTGACACACTACCTTGTCACACAACTTTAAATTAGATCATATCTTGGATCAAAAATCAGTTAGTTTCTCTCCATCGACTTTTATTTGAGTTCGGGTGGCTCTGATAATAGTTGAATATTTACGAGTGGTAATATTCTGTCACTAATAATTATACAGCAGGGGCATAACAAAAGAATTGCCCATTAAACTCATATCGAAGTTTTCCCAACCAGAATTCGTTTTGACACAAGGAAAATCTATTTATTAAAAAATCCTGCAAATTATTGCTCAAATATAAGGCAGGGCAAGATAGGACAGGATACAAGAGGCGCGAAAGCCACGTGTTTCAATCCCGGGGGGGGGGGGGGTTCTCAGGGGTATTGTGGGGTACCCTGCTTGTTCCAGGGGTTCTGAAGGTGACCCCTAACGGACAATGTTCAGTGAAATTTACCCCTAACGGGACCAGTTTTTGGCGAGTTTTCAGTGAAAATCTACCACTAACGGGACCAATTTGCAGTGACAAAATTATACTCCCTGCGGGACCTGTTCTAAATATGTGAAATAAAAGATAACCTTAAAATATCTAATATACAAGAAAAATGACAGGTGCTACTGCCAAGAAAAATTACACATTGGGTGATTTGCTGATATGTTAAGGTTAATTTTGCCTATTTGAAATCATTGAAAACATCACAATCACAACTGATTTGCTACCCTAGCGGGACTAGAAATTGATTTTTGTGAATTTGATACGTCTAGCGGTAGTCCCGCATTTGTAGCTAATCCCTCTTTTTTGGAACGACTGGGTACCCGACCAGAACCCAAGAACCCCCCCCACCGGTGTTTCAATAGCATGAAGTGGCAGACCATTTTGTATTGTGCCCCAACGAGTGCCGGGTATTCGATACGTGATAGCCATAATCAGGTAATGATCATTGGTCGCGGTTCATGGAAACATGCCCGCTGTCAGACAGCAAGGATTACGTGCACTCCATTATAATATCAAAGGACGGTGAGTCAGGAATGAACGTTTTGTGTAATAAATAATATTGGTCGACCAAACTGGGGCATATTCGCTCATAACTTTCAAACTAAACATCATTTAGCCTAAGATTTCCACAGGTAAATGAGAAAAAAGTAGCTTTCTTCTGATACCAAATTGGAACCACTTCCAGTAAACCTTGGGAGTCTGGGGACGAGGGCCCTAGCGATCGGGCCATGGACCTTTAAGTCTGTTGCTGGTGTCGATACAATGGACATTGCTGAGCCAATGTTATACCATGCCCAGCGTGCTGTTCCTCTAACGTGTTCCACTACGTTGACCGTTTTAAGGCACCTTGAAACTGTTGAAAGCCAGTTCTGGATTTATAAGGGGTCCTTGAAAGTGAAGGTATTAATATATTAGGTTTTCTAGATATAAAATATTCGATCCTCTAATATGATAACAAAAGGGGTATTCACTTGCGAAAGCAGTGGGCATACTTCGGAATATTTTTAATAACCCTTACACTGGGATAAATATTTATTGGAGTTGGGACGACAAACACGATTGCCTTACTTTTGACGGGCTTTTGATATTTGTGTAGACGGTGCTCCACTACATGATTGGCCTTAACATTCGACTTTTACCTTTTAATATCCTGCTTCGTTGAAAGCGGAAATGTTGAAATAGGTGGCGGTAAGCATATCAATAGTAAGTGGAAATCTTTGGAACACATCTGCCAGAAAGTCATTACATTTGACTGGAATATCTTAAAAATTTTTCAACAAGAGTCAGCGAAAATTGGTCAATTAATAATCCATCTATTTTTGATCGAGGATATTTTCTCTCAAAGTGGCGGAAACATACGAAAATAATAGAGAATTAAAAAAAAAAAAACAAAAAAAAAAACGTAAGACCCGACAATTTCTTGCTACAGTATGTCATGACCCCTCTGAATATCCTATTATGTGTGCAACCTCGCGTCAAGTATTGCTGTAAAAGATGCATGTACGATGTTACAAACTGTGCATACAGAGCATTGTAAGGATTGCCGTGGGACCCTGGGAGTGGAATGTAAAGGTTTAGGGACATTTGCCGATTACCTTCACAGGTAGTCAAAAGAACCACTTACCCAAGTTCACATTGAGTGTATATAGATGGCCTTAATGACCCTATGCTGGCCTTTGACCCATTTGTCAATCTACATACTAAAACATTCTGAAACTAAAATGCTAGACAAACTAAAAGGAACCACTGGTCAGGACTCTTACTGGTATGCGCAGAATGACTATGGTGACCCATGGCCCTTTGACCTCTAATTGCCCTATGTGACCTGGACCCCATTGGTCAAAATCTATATACTAAAAATATCAACTTTGTGGGCTTGTAGGTTTGTCCGGCTATGTGTTTCGCCGTCCTTCCTTTAACATTACGGATCTGATTTTGGTTGTGGTGGTAGATAGAGCTCCGACGACGAGGTTGTGGTCACATTTTGGAGGGGTAATTTGGGGGTCAAAGGTTTTTTTTTTTTTTTCTCAGGGGTAGTTATCGGGTAACTTGGCCATGCTTTGAGTATGGATAGGAGTTTGGGTATGGTGGTGAGTTCGCCGTACGAGTTTATGGTTGCATCATTTTCGAGGGGTCATTTTGGCTCTTCAAAGGTCATCAGGGGTCATGGAAATGATGGCTGTTGTTGAGATAAAATAAAACGTTTATAAAAAGGTAAGAAAATAAAGTAACACATTCTTAGGCAAAAAGATTATATAGTCTTTGGTTTCTGACAAAGTTTTTCCCAACTTCGGGAGGGCCAGACACAGCAATAATATTGTTTATATTTAACCATTTAACTGCTCTAGGCTATATTGCATGTGTCTAACGTCTTACAAATTAACTCCAGTGTGGTGCAAAGGGATAGGCTACAACTTGAAACCTCTGTTGTGATTTGCTGTTTGCCTTTGAGAATGCTCCATCATTGCTATTAGTGCAAAAGAGTTAGGTTATAAGATTTTAGTGGCCTTGGTTATGGACTTTGTTTCCCACTGACAGTCCCTAAACGGGGTATGTCAGACGGCGGAGACCTGTCAATTTTTTCGGGAAGCTTTATTTTTAAGAGCTCTATCTCATGATGCAGTCATATGTTGTAGATGGCTCCGTTTTCAATTTAGGAGCCTTTAAAGTTGACTTTTCGTTCGACTTTTCATTTCAATAATTTGTTTTTTAAATCTCCATATGTACTTAGTTTCTACTGACCGTTTCTGAAATGGGGGCTGTGTCTACGGCGGAAAGCCCTGTCAATATTGTTTGGACAGCGTTATTTAAGAGCTCTATCTCATGATGGCAGTTCATAACTATGTAGGGGGCTCCGTTTTCAAGTTACGAACCGTTAAAGGACTTTTACTTAACCTTTTCATGTCATTCTTTTAAAAAAAATCCAAATGGACTAAGTTCCTCCTGACAGTTCCTTAAATGTGGAGCTGAAGCTTCAATTGATCTTATCTTTAGACCATACCATTGGCTGTTTCATCTTGAGGGATGGTATACACTAAATGCTTTGCTATTTTTTTTAAACATCCCCCTGTTTAATCAAATCTCCCTGATTCCAAAATAGCGATGTTGGCAGCTCTGCAAAGGTATCCAGCGGTCGTTATCTGGTAACTTAACCAGGCCTTGGACGTATGGTTATGAGTTTCGGTCTATGGTGGTTAGTAGAGTTTCGCCGTACGAGTTTTGTGGTCATGTTTTCGCGGGGTCATTTTGGGTCCAAAGGTCATCCAGGGGCGTTATCGGGTTAACTTGGCCTGCTTTGACGTTTTGGATATGAGTTTTGGTATGGTGTAGAGTTTCGCCGTACGAGTTTTATGGTCACATTTTCGAGGGTCCTTTTGGCGTCAAAGGTTCATTCAGGGTCATGGAAAATGATGGTGTTGTTGAGTTATTAAAATAAAGTTTATAACAAGTAAGAAAATTAAAGTAGTAACACATTCTTAGGCAAAAAGATCTTTGGTTTCTGACATTAGTTTTTCTCCCAACTTCGGTGGGCCAGCACAGCAATATTTTTATATTTACCCATTTAACTGCTATAGGTTATATGCTGTGTCTTAGTTTTACAAATTACTCCAGGGGTGAAAGGGATAGGCTACAACTTGAACCTGTTGTGATTTGCTGGTTGCCTTTTTGAAGATTGCTCCATCATGGCTATTAGTGCAAAAGTGTAGGTAATAATTATTTTAGTGCTGGTTCTGGACTTTTACCACTGACAGTCCCTAAACGGGGGGGTCTGTCAGATGGCGGAGCCCTGTCACCAATTTTTTTCGGGACAGCTTTATTTTTAAAGAGCTCTTCTCATGATGCAGTTCATATGTTGTAGATGGCTCCGTTTCAAGTAGGAGCCGTAAAGTTGATTTTTACTTCGGATTTTCATTTCAAAATTTTTTTTAAAACTCCATATGTACTTACCCCCCCCCCCCCCCCCCCCCCATTGTGACCATCAGGACGACTGACAGTTCCTTAAATGGGGCCTGTCATTTACGGCGGAAGCCCTGTCAATTTTTTTCGGACAGGCTTTTTTAAGAGCTCTATCTCATGATTTGGCAGTTCAAACTATGTGGTGGCCTTCGTTGTCAAGTACGGACCTTTAAGTGACTTTTAACTTCAACCTTTTTCAAGTCATTCTTTAAAAAAAAATCCAAATGGACTAAGTCCTACTGGACAGTTCCTTAACTGTGGCAGATGTCAATTGACTTTAGAAATATCCATTGGCTGTTACCTCTTGAGGAGGGGTATTACACTGAAATGCTTTGCTATTTTTTTTACATCTACCTGATTCTGAATCAAAATCTCCCTGATTCCAACATCTCGATGTTGGGCAGATCTGCAAAGGGTATCCAGCGGTGTTATCGGGTAACTTAGCCATGCTTTGACGTATACATGGATATGAGTTTTGGTATGGGTGTAGAGTTTCGCCGTACAAGTTTAGGTGGTCATGTTTTAGAGGGGTCATTTTGGGGTCAAAGGTCAATCAGGGAGTCGTTATCGGGTGAACGTTGGCTGTGATCTTGACGTATGGATAGAGTTTTTGTATGGTGGTACGAGTTTTTGCAGTATGAGTTTTGTGGTCATGTTTTCGGTGGGTCATTTTGGGGTCAAAGGTCATCCAGGGGTTATTTTTGGGTAACTTTGGCCGTGCATTTAAGTATGGATATGAGTTTTGGTATGGTGGTAGAGTTAGTCACAAACAAGGTCATCAGGGGTCTGCAAGGTCAAAAGGAGGTTCAAATGGGGTAAACTTTGGTGTTGGTGTATCAGGCGAAACTTGGGGGTGGGTGCGGATTGTGATGACGAAAATTTAAGGTCAAGACAAGGTATTCAGGGGTCATTAAAGGTTGAAAGGAACGCAAAACCCGAGGGGTCATTCAATCCAGGTGATCGACAAAACAAAGGTTGATAGCCAAAATCCAAGGAAACTCCTAGTAAAATAATTTAAAGATAACCCACCGGGCCAGAACTCTTATGGTATACACAGAATGCCCTCTTATGAATATCAAAACATTCTTCCAAGTTAAGTTGTATAGCCCACAAACTGCTCAAGAAACCATGGCCAAGCAAGAACCCATGGGTATTTGTCAATTGACCTGTGATGACCGGACATGACCTATGACCCCACAACTATGCTTTCCCTAACCCATCCCACAAGTGTGGGTTTTACTGCTCATTGATGCACTCATTTTGTTAGATCTAGGGTTGTGAATTTCCCCCTAAAAAAGGGCAGGGTCTGCTCCAGGAATATTTGAAAAAAGTGGAAAAAATGCAGTTAAGGGAGGTTAGGGATATGGGAATTATCTCTTAGCATTCCCTTCGTTGCTGGTACCTATAAGGGTTCATCTCCCATCTCCATTGCCACAACTCAACACAAATACCATTGGAGTAAGCCACAGCATCCTTGCTGCTCTCTTTTATGTTTATTGACAGAATTTATTTAATAAGGATTTATAGGTTGCAGCGGATGAGAGTTTTGGGCAATCCCATACATTGTTTCATAGTAGTGCATTTTACGAAAATGCACTCTTATTATAAAAACGTCAACATTAGTGAAAAATATGTCAAAAAGGCGGACCATTTTGAAATTACTGGCAACATGTGAAACAAAAGGTAAAAGATTACTTTTCAAATTCTATAACACAAATTGTTGGTTATCACAGTAATGTTAATGATCATTTTTAAACCTAGTTTATCAAATAGTTTATGTCTGGAATGAAATCATTTAGAATAAAATCCACCTTCATTTGTGCAACAAATAGCCACAAACGTCAAAATGGCGGCCATTTTGAATGAAATTTTTGGTGCACCCAGATAGCATGTGGTGATATTCAAATCATGGAACATTTCAATTTAATTCATGATATCCGTGAATCTTTGTTAATATACACCTTTAAGATTAAAAACCGTGTTCTTATTAGTCAAATAGATTGTGAAACAATGGGAGCCATTTGAAAAATTGCTGGCTACCCCTTGCCACATCGAAAAAAAAAATGTAGCTAATACATTTTTAGACTTTCATAGGTTCTACTAACACATATGGAAAGTTTTATCAAATATAGCAAAAATGCAAAAAAAAAATAGCTATAATGCCATTTTTTAGCCTATCTGACGGGAGAAAAAATTGGATTTGACCCCCCGCCCCGAGAGGGAAAATTTCCCAAGACTGGGAAAAGGAAAATTTGCCCCCTCAGAGGGCAGGCCCGTTACGCCACTGCACGCCACTTTAATTGGCTCTTACGCCCTTTTTACAACATATACCACATGGGTCCACCTTAATCCAATGGACACTGCCATGGTTACCCCCCCATACCTTCACCCCATACATCACTTTTGTTTTCATAGATGATCTACCTTCAGACCCTACTTAAAAGCCAATTTCCAAACTTTTTCTTTCAGGTTTCGTCATATCGTCTGCTAATTCATGGAAGTGAACAAAATAAAGGTAAAAAATGACAAAAGATTATCATAATTTGTACCAACAGTCTAACATTCCCACCTTCCAAACCATGTAATAAATTTCACAGGAAATTAAGTGCGTTCACTCCGCAAATGTTCAATATTTAAAGGGTGTGCTAGGCAGTTGGCACGGTCGGTGGCCAAATCCATGAGCTTTAAAAGAGCCCCAGATAGAAATTAAAAATACAGAAAGAAAAGGAAGCATGATTAGGATAGATAGAGGGGATCCGAACAATGAAAATAGATTTTTCAAACTTTTCAGGTTTTCTTTCAAAATATTCTCCTGACCTGTATTGTATACCAAACTGTATCCTTACATGTTTGACTTATGCTTAAATCTGTGGCTTTACAGATCAGATCTGCGAACCGGTATCAAAAAGACGCGCATTCAGCACTACGAGATGGATATGCAGAGGATTTAACAGAGTGCCTAGAAGAGTTCTCTTTGTTGAGCCCATATATCTTACTTTTTCTTCCCTTCTCTGCTTACATTAGCTTGGACTGGGAAGACACTGAACACAGGGTGCTAAGTTGACATGGGGGGGGCCTTTGTAACATTTTGAGAGAAGAAAGTGCACTAACCCTCTCCATCTAAGTTGTCGTCAGAAAATCAGGTAAGAAGTTTTTGCTAATCTTTGAAAGTACTACTACGGTCATTTGTTACTTTTTCTTTTTTATGTGGTAATACGAGTGGTCATCTAACAATGGAAAGAAACAAGGAATTGCCAAAGTAATGAAGTAGCTTATAAACATTCAATTTAGTTAGCTTGTTCAGATATCAACATTTGACCACGTCTGGTAAAATCTGGACTTCTGGGGATGAAGCTCTCCTTTAAGATGGGAGGCTTGGACTCAATAATGTGTAAGATCCAAGATCGATTCACGGCAAGTGGTTCAATATAGGTTCATCCGGTCAATTTGTATTGCGGTGTGATATGCCGTTGAATTAACCTGGCTAACGCGCAAATTGACTTGAAATGTCCCAAAGATCATAACAAATTAAACTATTTAAGTTGACATATTAACCATGAAGTGTAAAAAAAAAAATACACCAAAACACTTCTACCATCGTGATGAGTTTGTTGTCCATATCAAAATTGAAAAATGGGGGATGGCATTGTTTTTTTTTCAAGACGCCTCAACAGGATTGGCCAAGGCACATGTGTCAAGGCTCGGTCGAGCAAGTGTGGCGTCTTTGCGCAAACTAGGGGATAGTTCTGTGCGCATAATTCATCCAGAGTATTATGTAGTCGTCAGATGGGGATTGTTACCCATTAACCACTATCAACGATTTTTTTTTTCAGCAATGTCAAATCGCATCCCCTATTTTTCATCAAAATTGCCTTTTTTGACATGTTGTATTGGAATCGTTGTAGTAAAAGCCCCCTTAAGTGGCTAAGCATACACAACGTGTTTGTCAGAATATGATTTATATGCTTTGTTTACTAATAAAATCCGGGATCCGACTTTTTTTTAAGGGTGTAGAAACAGTCCGCGTAAATGGCATCTTCAGGACCGTTTTAAAATGCTTACGTGTCTGTTTTTCACAAAAAAACAAATTATAGGCTAAAACACTGCATTTAGATACAAAATTGGCATTTGAGTTTGAAAAACAATGACTGATTGTGGCTTTATAATTGATTGCTTTTGCAAACATCTGTAACTGACCCTTTTTTAACCACAAGTCATGGACACACAATGGCTGGTGGTGGGCAGGGAGGTTTTTCAAAAATGAGTGAAGGGGGGCTGATCGGGTTGGCCGCATGTAATCCATGATACGGACGCTCTCCTAACATGGCCCTGCTTTGAGACTGAGGCGGATTGGGAACAGTCAGGGCGTTACACCTACTCTATCGACAATGACTGCGATACAATGTCCTGGTAGGGTCTCACAAGTTGGTGGCCTCATATGACCTTTGTGACTCCCAAAATGGTCAGATGTATAAAATTGCTTGATGTATCCAATATGTTCAATGGATACAATGGTTCCTTGGGTAGGTTCCACAAAAGATTTCATTACTGAAGCATGATATGCCACCAATTACTATGAATAAATAAATAAGGTCCTAGAGGTCGCCAAATCAAATTAATATGGCTTCCGGCATAGCAGATGGTAAATTGGTTAATTGGTCTCCGACTATTTTGATCCGAATCAGATTTATTTACCAAATTACATTTACATCAAAATACATAAAAAGCTAAGGCATTGGAGGGTGACCAAAACAGAGCAGAGCTCGGAAAATATTGGCCACCAAAGTCAACATTTTAAAAAACAAAAAAACACGCGTTTTTTTTTTAAAAAAAAAAAGGGAGCCAAAAAGGAACAACCATGGTTGAGAAAAAAGGTAAGGAATATATTAAAGGGGCGCTAAAATAGCAAAAGGAATTTGGAGCTAACGAAAAATAAAGAGCGTCAAAAACTGAAACAAAACGAAAAGTGGTGAACATAGTTTAAGAAAAGGACCCAAAGATTGGCAAAGGAAAATTGGGTTTAAAGGGGAATAAGACGGGGAGTCAAAACAAAAAAACAAAAGGAAATGGGCTGGAAAATAAGGAAAGGGCGCGAAAACAGCACTGAAACTGGCAGAAAAGGGGGATATAGAAACGGGGGGAGATAGAAACAAAATTAAAGGGGCGTCAAAACAGAAAAGATCCGGAAAGGAATGAATGTCCCACTTTAGTGCGACTAGTTGCCGACAAAACTGTAATTTGCCGACACAATTTCAAAAAATGTCAGGCTCGCTGTGCTCGCCATAAACTTTATTATGTGGATGTCTGTGCATATTCACGAAGACGCGGGGAATGGGGTGCCATTTCAATTTCCACAGGGGCCCCAAAAGTTCATCGTCAGTTTGCCCCCCGGGGGTATGTCATCTGGATACGCCCTCTGTTAAGGCGGGACTTCTTATACCCAATCAAAAAACTGCCGTCACAGTTGCCTCTAGTGGACTGGTTGTGTTCTCTAGCATAGAGACCAGTCGATACACTCCCACGACCGAGAGAAGTGAAGGGTGTGGAGCAAGTATTTATGCAGGCCTGTATGCAGGGGGAATATGCCAAATTCCACACATGGAGGCCAACAAAAAGGTCCACTTTCACTGACTTGAATTTTTGTACATAAGTAAAAAATAAGAGAAATTTGACAAGAAGTCCCCATTGTTTGGTGATTTAAGATATTCGAAAAGGGGGCCTGTTATGATGGTTAGGTCCACTGTACCAAAAAACAACGAACAAAAAAAACAAATCCGGCGTAGGGCCCTGTTATAGTCTAACATGCATATAAGTCTGCGCATCCACAGTCTCTGCCTCGGGCTGCCTCTGCTCAGGGTCTTCCATGATGTCGGGCTTGTCGGGCTCATGATGCTGCTCATCCAAGGCAGATTTTTCGTCAGACCAAGGGAAGGGCAAAATCGTGGAGGGCACTGGCTTCGGGGCCAGTTGTCCCCCTGGGTTCGTCCGGCGACCCAGGTCTTTTCAACATGCGTCTCCAGATTTGTGCTAAAGAAAGATTGTTGCAACCGGGCTCCTGCACAAACGATACGGCTCTTGGAATGGCTGCTGGTTCCTTTAGGGCCTTGGAGGCGGTGCTCCAGAGGGCACCTGATGACTGTGAGTCAATTCTTCCACCGATGGCGCTTGAAAATTGGCAGGCCCAGGGCCTCGGCTCCATTTTTACCTGAAGGTCAGTGTTTGAAAAAAGAGAACTTAACATCACTAGATGGAGATGGGCTGTTCTTATGGCCCGGCAACAGGATGCCTTGGCGTCATGATGGACCGCAGCCTTTAATTTCAATCAACACACCAAGGCAGTTGCTGCCAGACATGGCTCATGTTCAGTTCCCCAGAGGGCTCGCGGTGCAGTGGCGGATATTTATTTAACGGAAAAGGGGCCCGAGTCAGCAGCTTAAGGTGGGGGTCCCTTTAGTGTTGTAGTATGACGCCAGTTCTCTCGGTTAAGTGGCGACTAGGGGGGGCTGAGGGGGGGACCCCTGGAGCAATTATGTTAGGGGGGGCCCTGTCAGCCAGCTGCAGCTGCTGACTCTTAAATCCGCAACTGTCTCGCGGGGGCTGGGTAGGGGGCGGTCTTTTTTGGCGCTTTGCATACACCGGCGGCTGTTGCTTTGGAATGTAGGAGTCTGCCTGTGTGTGGAGTCCCGGTTGTACACGTTCACACGGGATTGGTGTCGTTCTGAATGATGTAGTGAGTGATTTGTGGTTGCCTTTTAGTGATGGGAACATAGAATACCTTCCAGTTCTCTAATGGCATAACTCCTGCAAACCTTAGGGGAAATTTAGTTGATCAGGCTCGCCAAGAAGTGTGAAGAAAACAGTGGCCTAAGCCCACCACCAACACCCTTTCGGGGATCAGAGAGTTCCATGGATTTGCTTTGCTGCTACTCCATGATGCTGCAGTCGCAGTGTCCCTGTCGATGTATCCTGGATCGATACATTGTGACTCAGCGTGGTCGTCCTTAGCCTTGGACTTAAAGCCAAGGTAAGCCCGGGGGCTCTACATTGGTTGGGAGCGCTATGTGGACCTTGCAGAAGACTCAGAGCTGGGACATGGTCATACATAAAGCTGCTTCCGTCGTATGGTGGGTGTGGGGCTTCGTTGTGGAGAGCTACGGGCCACTGGCCCCATCATAGATGGCTGTGAGGTCTATAGGTCCCCGGGAGGAGTCCTGGGCCTAATTCAACCGTTGACGGTGAGGTGGTCTTCCACTGTGATTTGGACTTCATGAACGAACGAGCCACATGCACTAGTTTATCCCATAATTATCTTATTAGTCCAGCCCCAGGATCCTACGATATTGACTGGAATGATCTGTGGGGACTATTACAACTAGCATGTATATGGGCCCCTAACTTCACTTTCGAAATAGGATTATTATTATGAGGTGCTGTTTAACCCAAGTCTCCACATAATATTCTACCAATTTTCGATTTTTGTTCGGGTCGCCTTAGGACCCGGACTATAGAAACCATGACTCCACAAATTGCGAAGGAGTCTATTTTCTAGAGTCTGAAAGGTATTTCATAAATGTTTTTCTTTATGAAAATGATATGTACGTAGTAATTTTGGAGTAGTTTTAGTGTTGGGTTGTGTAATGCGATGCCAGTTCAGAAAAAGAATAACATCAGTGCAGGTTTTAAATGGCCTTTAAAAGCATTTCTTGATTTAGTCTTCGCCAAGACTGGCAGGGAAATAGGGAGATTGGTTACACACGTTTGGCAGGGATAGAAAAAAAAGGGGGTGTGAGAAGAAGTAAAAAGGGTGAGTAAGTAG
>JAMKCH010042371.1:0-12918 GCA_023653785.1 Ophioderma brevispina
ATGAGGGGTGAATACATAATGTTAAAGGCTGTGGGCATATTTTAGAATACAAATTACGACAAAAACCTAAGAATTCTCCTCTCAAAAGGTTGTCGCCATTGTTTATGTCTTTCTGATGGCACATACTGAGTTGAAAGGTATAGAAGCCGCAGAAAAGCGTATAGAACTAACTCCGGACTTTTTGGGCTACTTCTAGCCAGATTAGCTTCAGCGGTCCATTGTTTTAGCGCAGTGAGTTGAACATTGCTGGCAAGAGTTCCATATGTACCCCTCCCCCCTTAAAACTTCTACATGTAACCCTCTTTTCATTTTGGCCTTAGGCGTTAGGGTTTATTGTTAGTGTAGGGCCATAAATAAACGCATTTGTTTCTGTAGCTTTTAAAGGAGGGGGTAAAATATGGACTCGTCCCCATGCTGAAAACTAGCGAGACCTAGCAATTCTGACTGAAGCTGGCTCTAGATTTCTAGCCATATTTTTTTTTTTTTTATGTCTCGCCTCGAGCTTTTTTTTTTCAATGAAACTGTAACCTGATATCGGCTAGTTTGCCCACAGCAGTTTGGCAGCATGCTCAAGTAGCGAATATTACAGCTAAAGTCCCTGGTGTGCGAATCCCAGGAAATAAAAATTGCCCAGCACGGGTCCTGTTTGACGTTGATTTGTTTTCCTGAACGCTGTTCATTAATGTGAATCCGTGGACAAAGCGCAAAATGGACAAAATGATTTACTAAATAGGGAAATCAAAGAAATCATCAAAAGTCAGTTTTTGTATGTCGGTTAAACAGTTGTAAGTATCATAACGTATCCTGTAGTGATAAAATCGGATAGTTTAGTCATTACTCTCGGTACGGACGCGAACTACAACACGTAATTTTAACGATATCATGATCTTGAACACAGTGTTTCCTTTACATCAATAGCGGAGCGGCGAGCCTTGAAAAAAAAGCTCATAGTTTCGAGTTTACCCCTCCCCACAGATACAACAAACACCACCCTGGAGGGGAAGGGAGAAAGAGAGACGAGGGGTAAGTGCAAGAGGTGGGGGGGAAAGAGGGGGGGGCAGAGGAGGGCGAGGCCGAAAAATGAAAGGGGAGGCCAGGCGGAAGTGGAAGAGAAAGGAGGAGGGGGGGGAGGGGGGAAATCCGGTAAAATATTTACAATTATTTATGGGATCCCTTTTTTTTTCGTTTTTTTTGATATAGGTTTTATTAACGTGTTATAAAGGGTTAGGTAAGGGACTCGCTGTGGTGACATGTGATAAAAAGGATGTTTTTTTTTTAGAAAAAAGGTGATTTTGGGGTAAAAGCTAGACCCTTTATATTGTTATAAAACAGAAATCTATAATAAATAATGTCAGCGATTGTAGTATTGCATGATGATTACAATTTGTTTGCTAAGAATTCCTAAATCTGATATTTGAAGTTTTAGTCAAAAAACGTGATTTTTGACCCAAAAAAACACCCCTGGCCACCAAAGTTTTTGACACAACCATCATTTTTTTAAATTATTTATTACTATCTTTCGAATGAAGTGGTTGCGGTTTTGTTGTACCGAGGGGAGGGGTTGTCGACAGTCCAAACCTCTCCACTAATCACCCTATCAAAAATTGTTTTCAAAATTGAAAAAAGTAATTTTGAGAATTCTAGAGATTTAACCTTCGATGTAAAGCTATTACTGCAATTCTAAAAATATTTCATATTTTGACTCGTCAGATTTATCATTATAATGTTCTTTAAGTTTTTCTGTTTTCTTATCGAGGTATTCAAGGTGGTGCTCAGGATTACAGTGTATTTTCAGGTGCAGAGAGTGTATACATGTGAACAAATAAATGTATTTTCAAATAAATATCAAAAATAGCAATTCTGTTAGTACAATTAACAATTTATGGGAAAAAAAGATGTATCATTTTAAAGCTATAATACAACCTTTTTGACGAGCACCCCCATTTTATTTTTTTTTTATTTTTGCACAGTTTGGGCTACTTCTAGCCAGATTAGCTTCAGCGGGTTTCATTATTAAGCGCAGTGAAGCTGAACCAATGCTAAAGATAGCGAGACATTGGCAATTCTGACCGGAGCCTGCTCTAGATTTCTAGCATAATGTCTCGCCTCGAAAGCGTTTTCAATGAAACTGTACCTTGATTATCGGCTGGTCTACCCACAGAAGTGGGTTTGGCAGCAGGTCTCAAGTAGAATATGTACCGCTAAAGTCCCTGGTGTGCGAAGCCGGAATTGCCTAGGTTAAGGATTATCCGTGCCTGCATTTTTGTGGGAACCAAACATCATCGCATTTCTTCTGTACGCATACAAATTCCTTCTGACGTGAGTTGTTTCGTGAACAGTTGTGTTTAATTCAGGTCTGTCAGGACAACATAAGGACATTACATAACCAGTTATAGGAAATTTAGTAGTCATTTCACAGTGTGTGAAGTAGACTTTCTTTTGGTAGCAGGAATTAAATAAAACTATCAAGAGAGGCTTTTGCTACAAATTGGAATTTTGGGTCTTAAATTGTAGATAATGGTCCCAGAATCCAAAATCAAAATGTTTACCATTTTTTATCCATTTCCGTGTACGGCCGATCTTGGATTTCCAAAATGCCCCATGTTCAACATATTTTTTTAGCTCCGTATTGGACTTATGAGCAAAAACAGTAGAAGGTCAAAATTGGTGGCAATACCCATGTTTTGAGTCAAGGAACCACAAATATCACATTCAGCAAGTTGAAGGATCGTTCCTTCAGGGCGAAACATCTTGAATTTCAAAAATGGCCGCCATTTGCAATATATTTTGCCTTCTATATGTAACATAGAAGGCTAAGGTTGGTGGCCATACCCTTGTTTGTATGTCAAGGAAACACAAATATTACATTCCGAAAGTCCACAGATTATTTCCTTCCGGGCGGGCCATTACTTAAATTAAAAAATGGCCGCCATTTTTTTTAATTTAATATTTGCTCTATATTGACTTCTGAGCAACATAGAAAGGCTCCAGTGGTGGCAATAACCCCATGTTTGTTGATGTAAAGAACACATAGAGGGCATTCAGAAAGTCGTAGATGTTTCCTTCAGGTGGCGTCTTGAATTTCACAAAATGGTCGCCATTTTTAATATATTACGCCCCAAAAGTCTGGACTTCTGAGAACATAAAAGGCTCATTTGGTGGCAATACAATTGTTTTTTTGGATTTGTTATTGATTATTGACGTTGTGGCAGAGTGGCACCATAAAAAGACAAAGGATAAGGGACCATCCCCAACGAAAAAGGGGGATGGAGAAAAACATTGGCGAATCCCAGCTACTATTTAGCTTATTGGCAAGATGAATTGTATAACAATGTAGCACCCCAGGGTTAAAGGGACCCTGATTTGAAAGTCTGTGCTTCCTGAGCCAACAGTGGTCTCTACCAATTCGGATTGATGGTTGGTTTCCTAAAGCATATCTGGAAGGTCAAACCCTTGCATTGGGGACAAAAGATGCCATGGACAACTAAAAAACTGTAACCTAAGCTGCTTTTCATCATCAGCACATTTTAATGTTCCAGGATAACTCATCACAAAACAGCCAGAAGGAAGAAACTTGTACATGAAGCACCACTGTATGATATTGATGTGTATCTGGCATACAAGAAAAACCGCATTGTGCACAGTGAACATCTTCAACTACAGGAGAATATCCAGGACTATGCACGGTATTACAGCCTTCCGCCTGGAAGAATAAGAAAAAACATCAGGGTACAGGAGGTGTGGGTTTATGTTATCACCAAAAGCCTCTCAACGTTTTCATTGTTCCAAACCTTGTCAATAGTAATGAGTGCATCCTGAAGCTTAACGATGAGTAATCCTGAAAACAACAGTCATTGGTGCTACCCATCCCAGATTGAACACTGCTCTCGCTTTTACATGGAATGTCCACAACCAACCGGTGCAGCCCAAGCCAATAATATTCTCGCATCCCTGGAGGATTGGCGGTGCTGGACTGGGCCTGGGGACAACGGCTGTCCGTACAGCAGTAGGTCCCAGTGAGGTGGGGTGTGCGTTGTTTTCCTTGTTGCCCATGGGCGTCGGGATTGCCCAAAATCAAGCAAGTAAGACTATGGACATACCGTCACCCAAAATGGAGAACTGTCCAGTGGACTACTATTCTGGTCAGAGTAGGGTAGATTACAGCATTAAAGAAACTCAAGAGCCAACAACCACTTTTGAAGCTGTTAAGTCTGGATCATAGAATGTCTCGTGCAGGAGCAGGATAAGTTACCGTCAGAAGTAAAACCCCCTCCTAAAGATTTCCCATGAAAAACCATTTGGGGAACTGAATGGGAGGTAGCGGGGATACAAGCTCTGCGAGCAGTATATGTCGGCAAGTAAATAAAAGGTTCAACACTCTTGTTGATGCGCTTTGAGATTAGGAACCTCGGCACAGTATGCGGTAACTTCAGGCCAACAAAGAAATTTGCACTGGAGATGCACCTAGAAGAAAGAAGACGACTAATGCCTTTGCCTCAACTGGCAAAGTCGTCAAAGTCAGAGAAAAACCGAAGTCGCAACCAAGAAGCACCGTACTAATCCACTAAAAAGCTCCAAAGCAGGGAAACCTTTATGCCGTGAGGCTGCACTTGATGATGCTTACATGTTGTACAAGTGGTGCTGCTTTGAGGAGGATTTTTAGTCCAATGGCTGAAAGCACCGTAAACACCTACACTCCTCAAATATAGGATGCGTGCCGGGAGGCTACCCCCCCACCATAAAGAATCAAAGGTGGAACAACTGAAGAGTGCCTCAACACATGGTTTCAACACTTTAGTTCTATAATTGGCAAGCCAGTTCAGAATGACCTTGGTGAACCTGTCTTCAATCACAAGATAGCAGACGCCCTTCCTATCAAGTCTGGACCTTTCACTACAGAGGAGCTTCTGATCTGCCTGAAGAAAACTGAACAACACCAAGACGCCTGGACCCGACAAGATTCCTGCAGTAATCTGGTAGAATCCACTATTTCATGATCAACTGTAACGACACCTACATGGGAAACAAACCATGTGACCTCCAACAAACCCAAAACTACAGAGGAATCACACTGTCACCACTGGCCTCTAAGATCTACAACTCAATGCTGCTCAACAGAATTGATTCTCACATAGATCCCATTCCAGACGAAACCAGAATGGTTTTCGCAAAGGCAGATCAACACTACCTCAGATACAGGGTGAGTCAAAAAAAACTTGACCCGGATTGTGTCCGCCATTTTGAGTTTTTAAATAATATATATATAACGTGTGTGATATCACCGGAAAGCCTATTTCATTATCTTTAATTTGCTGCAAAGATAATTCCAATCGTTTAAGTATAGGCCGAGCTACAGTCTTTTGAATCAAGTAGTCCGGTTTTCACCCTATCCACGGATTCCCATTTGAATGCACGGCGCCCGACTAAGCAAATGTGATTCCGTGGACAGTGCAGAAAACCGACTGCTGGATTCAAACGACTGTAACTCGGTCTATACCTAACCGATGTGAATGCTCTTTGCAGCAAATTAAAGATAATGAACTAAGCTTTCAGATGATATCACACATGTTAGATGTATGTTACTTGAAAATTCAAAATGGCGGACAAAATCAGGGTCAAGTTTTTTTGGACTCACCCTGTATTTGCCCTTAGAAGGATCATAGAAGAGTTGAGAATTTCCAAGAGAAAAGCTTCAATTGTGTTTGTAGACTTACAACTATGGTGTCCCAGACGAGACTGTCAAAGCAATTGCCGTCATATATGATAACCCATCTAGATTTGTGCAGACCATGGACGGGCCCACAAAGGAGTTCCTAATCTTCCAAGGAGATACTATTGCTCCCTATCTCTTTGTAATCGCGGTTGATTACATCCCCAGACAGTCTTGACATTATAAACGACAAGGGACTCACCATTAAACTCAAGCGTTCTAGACGTCACCAAAGTCAGCATCTCGCAGACCTTGACTATGCAGATGATCTAGCTCTAACAGCCGATCTGATATGTGGTGCACAAGATCTACTAATATTATTTGAGAATGCTGCAGACAAAGTCGGCCTACATCTAAATGCCAAGAAGGCGGAATATATGACCGTCAATGAGGAAGATAATCATCAACCTATCTGCACTACAGACGGTACCCAACTCAATGAGGTCAGGGACTTCAAGTACGGACTTCAAGTACCGGGGGTCCTATGTTGCCGACAGCAAGAAAGACTTCCTGTCACGCAAATGACAAGCTTGGAATGCCTGCAATGAACTACACCACCTATGGCAATCTGATATATCCAACTCAACCAAGCTGAAGTTCTTTAGAGCCTGTGTAGAGAGTATCATGTTATATGGATCTGAGACCTGGACCATGAAGAAAGAGTTACAGGATAGACTGGATGCCACCTACACCAGGCTTCTTATGCGAGTACAAAACATACCCTGGCGTGAGCACATGACCAAAGCACAGATATATGGAGATATCCCTCCAATCTCATCTTCTGTTGCCCAACGCCGAGCATGATTTGCCGGTCACTGTTTACGTGCGATTGATCAAGTAGTCTCTTCTCGGACATCACATTTTGGAGGTTACCATGCCTAAACAGGCGTCATCGCCCCTTTAACTACATTGATGTGATTGCTGGAGACATGCAGCAGGATCCATCTGACATCTCCAACTTCACTAGTAATGACATACAGGGACATTTGGCGCTACGTGCTGAACAGCATATCGGCTGCGGACGCTAGATAGATAATTGTGGATATTGGTTTCAATACTTGAAATTGCCCTAGAACATGGACAGCAATAACATATACAAACTTATTAAAACACCCAGAGCTATGGCTCTCCCAGAATTACATGCTTTAATTAAGTGGTTCTGGTGCAATAGGATGTATACCTGATTAGGAAGGAGCATTTGATCTATTTTGCTCATACGGCCAGATATCGGGTGGCCATTTTGAAATTAAAGATGGCTGTCAGAAGGAAACAACCTGCGACTTTCTGGGTGTAAAATATATTTTCCTCAACATCACAAACATGAATGTTGGCACCGAATGGAGCCATCTATGTTGCCCAAAGGTCCAGATATTGGGCAAAGTATACGTTAAAATGGCAGCCATTTTGAATTCAAGATGGCCGCCAGAAGGAAACAATTGGCGACTTTCTGGATGTAATATATGTGTTCCTTGACGTCACAAACATGGGTATTGTCACCAATTGGAGCTTTCCAGTTGCTCAGCCCAGATATAGGGCGAAGTATATGTTAAAAATGGCGGCCATTATGAAATTCAAGATGGCCGCCTGAAAGAAACAATCTGTGATTTTTATGTAATATTTGCGTTCACTAACATCACAAACATGGGGTTTGCCACCAGCCTGAGCCTTCTATGTTGATCAGAAGTCCAGATATAGAGCAAAATAATGTTCGAAATGGCTGCCATTTTGAATTCAAGATAACCTCATGAAGGAAACTATCTGTGACTTTCTGTATGTGATAGTTGTGTTCCTTGACATCACAAACATTGGTATTGCCACCAATTTGAGCCTTCTATGTTGCTCAGAAGTCGAGATATGGAGCAAAATATGTTGAAAATTGCAGCCATTTTGAAAACCAAGATGGCCGCCAAACCGAAGGGATAAAAAATGGTAACAATTTGATTTGGATTTCTTGGACCATTATCTACATTTTAAGACCCAAAATCCCAATTGTAGCAAAAAAGCCAACAAATCTCAAATCATCAACACACCGCCCCATACTACAAATTGGGATTTTCCATAGAAAATAAGCGAAAATCCGATTTTGCGCTAAAAAAAGTAGGAATATCGGTTTTTCATGCGGTTTCAGCTCTTAATGATGACAATTGACTAGTTTTACATAAATATAGAGTTTTAGAGCCATACTGAGCATAATCATTTCAAAACTGTACCATAAAATATTCTTGGGTGGCAATACCCCCCCCCCCCACCACTGACCGGAAAGGATGAGAAAATGGTTACCCGGAAGCTTTTTACGAAAGCTTTTGGCATTTTAGCCCACCGGAGCAAAGTTCACTAAGGGGTGGTAACCCCCCTCCCCCCATTAGTTAGACGAGGGTTAACCCAATAAGTTGATGTGATCAGAATTATAGAGGGCCAAGCCGACAGAATGGCATTATCTTTTGACACTAGTTTAGCTCTCTGATATACATTGCATACATGGAAAACAGTGCAGTGTTCACTTTGTTTCATGTTGTTTCAAGACCAAATTTTTATACAGAATTAGTTAAACCTCATACCTTTTTCGATCAAATCTGCCCAAAGTGCTCTACAAATACAGTCCAAGGCAGGATTTCTTATTCCGGCCGGGATATGGTCCGCCGGACTCATGTCCACTCAAGATACAAGATACTACATCGACTCTGTTTGACTCTTTTCACACGCAAACATTAATTTTCACGCTTTGTTCGGTTTGTCGTCTATCACGCCTGCAGCCATACTATTCCTTCGGGGCGGACCATATCTCCTTTTAACAACAACCTGGTTTGCAGAAAGTCCCCCAAATCGCCCTTCAGAAGTTTGCACTCAAAAGGACAAGTAATCTAAGGACATCGCCTACCGCCGCCCTGTGTGACTCTAGCTGAGACTATAAAAATGCTGTCGTTGGAGTAATTTTCGACGTGCCAGACTACCCATAATCCTTCACAGGTTTGATCAATCTCAAAATCAAAATGCGAACTTTGCGGCAACTTTAAACCATTTTTTTCCAAAAATTCTAAGAGGGTCCTTGAAAGATTATGTAACCATTTGATAACGAATATGTTCTAATAGAGATGACAGTGTTGTTTTGAAGGTGGAACAACCCCTAGGTTTTAATGGCATTTTTAAAAATTTTCCTTCAGTCAGACAGCAGTCACGCTGGCATGCTTTATTTTTCTTTTTCTTCACCATAAAACACGGTGCAGCGCTGCCTCTCATTGGTAGAAAACTTTTGAAACAACTTCGTTTTTTGGGGCTCGTAAATAAGTTGTTTCATTTTACAATATTGCATAAATGTTTGTAAAATTCTACTTCATACCTCAGATGTATAATTTACCAATTTTTAAACTATTATGGTAATATGAGGTTATTTTGGTCAAAAACACATGAACAGTCATGGAAAATTGGGGGATGGTCCCATTGACCATCCCCCCTCATCAAAAGATTGGGGGGCTAATCCCCATCCCCCCCGGATGTACGGCACTATGTGTTGAGGAATCAAAACAACAGAGCAAGGACGCGTGTCTTTTGTGTGTGTGCAAATCCATGCCTTCTGTTCTCGTACAACAATTTCTACGGTTATCAATTGGGGTCACTGTGACATCAGGACTGAATGTGTAAAATGTGACATGGTGTATCGTTCAGTATGGTGTTGTAAAAACACCATTCCTGGGAATAATTACGCAGCCGTACACGTATACCGGGGGCGGCATCAATATGAATTGGATATGGTTGTAAGGCTGGGCTTACCAAACCCAGGAGCATTCGGTGACTGAGGACTCAAACAAATAGGGGTGTTTGGGTAGCAGACAGCCAAAATGAACCCCAAAATAGGTTTTTTTCAGGGTGACAAATTTGTATGAACATTTTTCAAAACATTGGTCTTTTAAGAAAATTCTTGCAAAATGCACCAAAAATGTGGGGGTCTGTAGGGGACAATTTTCAAAATTTTATGTAAAATTATAATACGGGGTCTTTGGGTGAACATTTTAAAAAGTATATGGGGTCTTTGGGTGACAGCGGTGCCGAAATTGGGGTCTTAACGACATATACATACCCGTCACCTCCAGATGGGAGTGCCCCTTAAAGATACCAGCAAATGGTGCATTTAATCACCCTGTCTCAATCACATTTTCTTGTCCCTATAGTTTTTTATTTTAAAGTGTGGCAACTTGTCAAAAAAAAATCCCCTCCAAATTAAAATGTATTCGGATGTCGGCAAGGGGAGTATACATGTGTTGTGACCCAATACGTACGAAAAACCATACGTTCAAATTTGTACGTAATGGGCTCAAGGCTCTTATTTTTTGTCAAATATTTTATGTTCTCGGCCAATACGTACGAAAAAATAATTCAGGTCTGACAAATGAGGGCGCATCACAAGAGCTTGAACAATAAAGTTCCCCTACCTCTGAAAATCTCCCTCTATGACGACACGTTTAGAGCACATAACCATTTCGACCAAATAAACATTGTCCTGATTATAAAACCAGTCATAAAAATGCTTAAAATTGAATGTGTACGTATCGGGCAGAGGTGGCAAAATGTCAATACTTAAATTGTCATAATTGCTAAAAACATGCATTTTTACGTTGGCCAAATCATATTAATAACAATACAAACATCACAAATTGAGTTTTAAATGGTTATAAATTGCCCACTAATGGAATGGTAACTTAATGGGCCGCAAGTGTCCATTTCTGTTCTGGCTAAGTTTCAGGTTCCCCGGCTCATATGTACAAAAATATTTTTGGCTAAAACAATGAGGGCAACCTTTCAAACTAAAAAAAAATCCTGAAAGTTGTTTTCATCATCGATTCAGCCCGAAACCAATTCGGCCCCATAACCATTTCGATCGGCCCAAGTGACACCTTGTCCTATTTTTCAAATTTAACATTGCGGCCGGTGGGGGGGGGTATTTTGGCGTATTATATCTAAATTAAATCAAAACTTAAAAAAAGCAAAAAACTAAAAAATTAAAAAAAAAAAAAAAAAAAATCAGTTAGATGTTTATAAAATGCCTTCAATATTATTTGTCGTATGGTGCAGAGGTCACCAAATTTGCCCGCATGCTTAAGTTCATAGGCTAAAACCATAAAATTTGTATTTTTTTAAATTGCCAAAAAACATGCATTTTTTACTTGCCACATTATATTATATAATAATGACAAACATACAATGCGTGGAGTGGGTCATAATTGCTCAAAAATGGAATTTTTGTACGTATTGGGCTCAAGTGTCAATTCTTGCAAAATTCCAGGTTCCCCGGCAGAATCGTACGAAATATTTTTTGTCTGAAAAATGTGGCGCACTTACAGACTTAAAAAGTCTCCAATCGGTCCCTAACCATGTCGACCAATGAAAAACTTGGCCGTATTTCAACTTGATATGGGAGGGGGGTCTTTGGGTCCCAAATTATATGGGGGGGGGGGCTATTTGGCCCTTGACCTCAAGTTAATCAACTCAATCTTGTTTGTAAATCAAAAAACACAACCGTCACACAAAATTTAGTACGTTTGAAAAATTGAACATTTTTAACTGACTAAATTGCATAAATGCTAAACACATGCATTTTTATGTTG
The DNA here is from genome assembly GCA_023653785.1 of Ophioderma brevispina. NCBI lineage: Eukaryota > Metazoa > Echinodermata > Ophiuroidea > Amphilepidida > Ophiodermatidae > Ophioderma > Ophioderma brevispina. The sequence goes on from JAMKCH010042371.1 coordinate 11,311, forward strand.
CCCAATCATATTATCTAATAATACCAACATAAAAATGATGAGATGGTCATCAATTGCTCAAAAATGGAATTTGACGTATTGGGCCCAGTGTCATCAATTTTTGGCAAATTTTCCGGTTCCAACACACGGCCCAATAAGTACTAAAATATATTTTTTGAAAAATGAGGGCGGCCTATAGAAAATTCACAATTGAGGCTGGAGTTTCATTGACTGCGGCCTAAACCCAATTCGGCCCCATAGCCATTTCGAACCCATTTATGAAACGTGTCCTATTTCAACAATTGATTGGGGGCGGGTAATATTTGTGCCTATGAATCTAAAATTAATCAATCTTCTTTGTAATCAAAAAACACATACCTCAAACAAGATTATACTATCAAATGATTAGATTTTTAGACTATGAAGCATTTAAAAATGGCTTCAAAATTTAATTTGTACGTATAGGGCAGAGATGGCCAGAATTGTCCACATCTTAAGGTTAGGGCTAAAGCCAAAAAAACATTATAAAATAAAATTACAAAATTGTCATAATTGCTCAAAACAACTGCATTTTGTACGTTGCCCATCATTGTATAATAATACAACATTAAAATGAGTAAAATTATCATAATTGCTCAAAATTGGAATTTGTACGTATTGGGCCCCATTTCAGGTTCCACGACCCAATACGTACGAAAAAAAATATTTTGGTCTTACAACTGGGCGGGCGCACTTGCAGAACTTTAAAAGAAAAGTCCCAAAAGTTGGTTTCATTGACTCAGCCTAAAACAATTCGGCCCCATAACCATTTATTTCGAACCACCATTAAAACGTGCCCTATTTCCAAATATATGGGGGCTTTGGGCTATCTACCTAAATTAAATCAATCTTCTTTTAAATAAAAAACACATACCTCAAAGACGATTTAGAACCATAAAATGAGTTAGATAGTTAATAAAATGCTTCAAAAGGGAATTTGTAATGTAATTGGGCCCAAGTGTCATTTTTTTGGGCAAAATGTTCAGGGTTCCCCGTCCCAATATAGGTCATCATTAACCTCGTCTACCAAGGAAGGGGGGCCCTAGTGAACCTTCGCTCCGGTGCTCTAAAATTGCCAAAAACTTTTGCGTAAAAAAAGCTTCTACTCATCCTTCCCGGTCATTTAGCGAAAAAAATGTAAAGGTTGCACCTTCACCGGGGTTAGGGATGCCGTCAAAGTCGAAGGGTAGGGGGGTGGTTTGCCACCTAGAAATATTTTGGTGCATTTTTTAAAATATTATGCACAGTATGGCTCTAAAATGCCATCATTTAGAGCTGAAACCCTCATAAATGCGATATTCCTACGATTTTTTTAGCGCAAAAATTGGATTTTCGCCTATTTTCTGTGAAAATGGCATTATTTTGCCGCTCGCGGACTTGATGACGTCATTGTGACGCATACTAGGTAATGTGTTGGTACTATATTTTGGTATCAATAGAAAAGAGGCGGATCATAGCTATCATTGGTATCAAAATCAAAGCATCGGGTGCTTTATAACAAATTCTCGAGAGGGGGTGGTAACCCCCCCCCCCTCCCCCTTGGTAAACCGTGTTACAAAACAAGGCTCTGGTAAGACGAGGTTAAATGCT
>JAMKCH010042372.1:0-11581 GCA_023653785.1 Ophioderma brevispina
TCTTATACATCCCCTACCTATGCTTTTCAGCATCACATTGGACATCATTTCTAACTGCCTCATCGAGCGTACTGGCTACTCTTGTAAATGTGCCTTCTACGATCTGGAGTTAGTGTATTGCAATCAAAAAACGTGGAGTCTGCTGGGATGACAGTTTTACGAGTCGTCTGATTTCGTGCACAAGAGAGGCCAGTGAATCGTCTGGCTTCTTTACTCGACTATCCAACAAAGCCATAAACATTGCCTTTTTTGTTCCCTTGTCCAAATCCTGGCTCATTGGGAAAATATTGACTTTGTAACTGTTTACGATCATCTTTGGTCCAGGTCTCCTAATACCTCGATGCACACCTCTAAGTTTTTACCCCAGCCATCTTGCCATAGTCTCCTGGTCCCATCATTTGCTTTGGCCTCGAGTTTCAAATTGAATCAAATAATCTTGTCCACAGGAATTTCCATCATACACAGGTACTTTCATCTTGGGTGTATTGATCCAAGTTTGCACCTTGTTTATGGATCTGGCAAATGGTTGTGGAGATGGGTGGTCGCATTTACATTGGCATTATTGCCCATCCCTAGATCAAAATGTTGCTGGGGCCCAAATCGCTTGCACCTGTCGACTGGGCCCATGGCACTAACCATATCTCTGCATTTCTTTTTCCCTAACCTTTTTCAGCGCGTTTCTCAAATACATCCCTCCTACACCCCGCCAACCAACAACAACATAACAATACAAACAAATTACTCACATTATTCGTATTGCCAATACAAACACAAACACAGAACAAATTCAGAACTCAAAAATGAGATCACCAAAACCTGGACATTCCTCAACAACATTCTATGTAGGAAGGTTTCCACTAAACAAATCCCTGACCTTTTCACTCAATAATAATAACAGATAACGGACCCGCTTGACATATCTAATGCATTCAACGATCCCTTCCTACCCGGCAAAACTTAGCTAACAAAATTCCACCCTCAAGTACCCCTTTAACAAACACCTTCCAAAACACATTCACCTCAATGTTCCTGAATCAAGTTACTGTTGGCTAATGCACAAACTCTCCATCTGTTAAACCTGTAAAAGTGCGGGTACCGACAAGATCGATCTGGGATGGCCAACAAATCAATATGTAACATTTCGCCTCTGATGCACATATTTAACCAATCACTTCTCACCGGAACCTTCCCAGATCACCTCTAAATCAGCCAAAGTCATGCCTATTTACCAAAACAAAGATGCACACATTGCAAATACAGGCCCCGTTTTTCTGTTCTTCCATCTTTTTTCAACTACTTGAAAAGTCATGGTACTCACGTCTGTCTACATTCTCAAGACAGCACAACATTCTTGTCGATGAACAATATGGTTTTAGGCCCAAACGCTCGACTTCATGGCACTCCTTTAACTCACTACAACCGCAACCTTGTACTTAAAATAAACTCCACAATATGGGGTAATTCCTGATCATGCATGGTTAAAAAATGTACCCATGTGATGCATATTCTTTTTCCTCAACATTATATGAACTTTGGTGGTGGGCGAGGTTGTATGATGCCGCTTCTTGGTTGGCTCTCATTGTACTGTCTGCAGTATTCTTTCTTTGCCTTTCTTTAAGATTGGTGGTATTGTCCATCTCATCCTTTGGTGTACTTGTAGCTTGTCAATTTCTGGATGACTTGCTCCAAGATTTACTGACAGTGTTGTATCCCTTTCCAATGAGTAAGATGGGGCACTTCTCTTGCAAATAATGTTACCTTGCAGTAGTAAGCCCAAATATTTGATGAAATCAACATTAAGTTTCAAAAAAAGACCTAATGTGGCAACCTCATCTGCTTATTCAGTACATCACAGTCTAGCCTGAGTAAAATGCTAAAAAACAATCGTATACCTTGCGATACTCTGTGCAATACTGAACAATTGTGGAGTTTTATGCAGATAAAAGTTGTTGGCCTACTCAAGTCATTTGTTCCCCCTTGAAAAAACATATTCCACCTCAAAATCAAGTATTCATACTGTCACAATGCAGGTTTTCCGGAACTGAAAATATAAAGTACAAAATTTTCAACCCTGTTTGCATTCTGTGGCTTCTTGGAAACAGCTGGCGGCGCAACGCTGTGGAGTCATTCCTTGACTAGACGACAGATAAAGCTCAACCAAAAGTGTGTACGTTGGTGAGGGTGTACAACATGATGATCTATTGATCAAGAAATGTTCTTACCATTCCTTGCCTACACCTTGTTCTTGCAATCTGTGGTAAGCTACATCACTAATGTAAGTTGACATCTTGATTTAGACTTGTGAAGGGTTTTTGGGTCTTTGGGAAGAAGTTGGCCCGACCTTTTATGAGCATTACCTCAAATAGGGAACACACATGGAAAATTCAAAGTGATTATTTTGGTTGTCTTTATTATCATTGCTGTCTTATTGACTGACTTTTGAATGCACCCCTTGAATTTATTTGAAAATCGGTCAGGGGTTACCGAGATACGCCATTTTCCGTTTTCTCAATTTTCGCTTAATTTTCGCCTTAGCTAATTTTTTGGCTACAGATTTGCATGTTCGTACGCATTGCACTATTTGACTCACACCTTGTTTTACCAAATTCATCACCTTCATGTGGTCGATTTCATTGTTCTTCCACTTCTTTAGAGTTGCATTAACGTATCATCAATACAAATCATAAGGTGTAACCCACAAAAACTGGTGCAATTGGCAGTACTGTAATAAGTGGAAATTTTCGGAGGTTTTTTATTTTCGCGAATTTTGCGAGTGAACATAAAAACGCAAAATAACTCGCAAAAATAACTTTTTTCCAATAATTTGTATTGCATCAATGTCAAAACGTGAAATTAAAATTCTCGCGTATTTGGCAAACTGTTAACAAGCGTGAAAATATCTGTACGCGAAAATTTCCACTTATACAGTATCTTATCTTTTGCTAACTGGGCCATGTTTTCCCAATTAGGGGTTAAAAATGGTAGGCATTCTGAACGATAATCATTCAAGATTTTGTACATATTTTCCCTTGGCAAATGTTGTCACACTTCTGCGACATACCATCTTTTAATTGGCATTTAGTAATTCTTGTGATTTTTGGACTCAGTAAGCGGGTTGGCTTTGTTTTATACCACCAAACGCATTTTTGCTCCCTTCTTTTCTTAACTTTTTCAGTTTGTAACTCTTCTTCGACCTCCTTGATTTGTGCCTCCCACTCTTTTCTCTCGGACGACAACTCTTGTTTGTATCTGTTCACTGTTTCATTAAGAGAACTGATTTTCTGTTCTTTAAATTAGAATCTTTTCTTTGCATGTTTCTTCTTCTTATGTGCTTTCTTTCTAGAAAGGTGTTTACCAGCATCATCACTAGACCATTCTCCTTCATCATCAGAGACACTTAAATTGTGTCCATATGACTTGGCCATGTTCATTTGCCGCTTCCTTGACTTGGCATGTAATTCCTTCTGCGGTGGAACCCGTCCATGGCTATCAACCTTTTTCTGGCCTTAACAGCATGCCCCCTATCTGATGGCATTGATGACATCAAGTCTGCAACTCACAAGGGGGACAGTTAAAGGAACCTTCAATGATTTGCTGATCAGAATCAAAAAATCATCAAAATTAGATTTTTTGCCTCCTGTACAAGTATCCTAATATCCCTCTAAATGATAAGACCCGAAACAACCTAATAAAGACAAAATTGGAGATTTTATTCATTGCTGTCCGTACAGACCTTCCTACCACCCGTAACGATGAGATTCAATGTTTGAAACTGTCCATTTGTCTTCCTTAATATTTACTAATTCTACAGACTATCCTCACTTTAATATTTTCTGCAATTTTTCCAAATATTTGACTCTTTGGGTAAATCACTGATATGGTCTTTAACTTACTGTAATCTGTGCAGCTGAGCATGACCTTATTTTAGCCAGATTCATATCCAGGCGGTTAATGCTCGGATGCTCTGTCATACCACCACTTAATCCACCTCTCTAGTCCGTGTTTCGAGCAGATGCTCTGTACGTTCTTCAAGGCCTGTGTATCCCGTTGCCTCATAGGGGGGTGTGGGGGGGGGGTGTGGGGGGGGGGGGAAGTTGGTTTGCCTACGGCTTTGACTTCCTCAGGTCACCTGTTTTTGGAGCATGTTTATTGACACTCTGCATTAAGTGGAATTCACATGAATATGGTTCTCTTCACTGCCTCGCTTCCAAAACCAGACTGGTCACTGTCCAATTTTGCAGGAGCATCATCAAGAACCCATCCATGTGGATTGAATTGGTAATCAGGCTGCTGTGGAAACCCTGCAAACACTTTGTTTCCACAGTTTCCCAAGTAACGATATGCTCTCCGTGTTCTCGCCTCCCATAATCCATCGATGCCAGAAAGCATACCTTGTAGTTGAGAATCGTACTCCATACTGTTATACTTTTAGGCCTTCTGTCCTCCAAATCTGTATCAATGAAGTGTGTGCCTTATTTCTTCAATTTGAACTATTTCTGTCCATGTAATTCCAGTTTTTAAGGCAGTACACTAGACTTGAAATGACAGTTGCTCGTGGTTCATTTCTTGACTGTTCAATGTGGTACTTACAGACCTGTCCTTGTCTGTTTCCTTTAAATGAACAGACCGCATCAAAACTAATGCCCTCTGAATTTGTGGTGGACTGCTGCTTTGCATTTTAATGTCTTTGACATTGACAAAATCTTCTGCCACTCTATCCACATCTTCCCATGGAATGTTATTGCCTGTCATCATCTGCTCCATTTGTTTGCCACAAATTTTGCAGCAGAAATGTGTGGGTTATTTTTCAGCTCCTTTTTCAATTGAGCGGACGAAGGTGCATTATATTTTGTCACGCATCTGTGGGTCCCTGTGTACATTACAAGCACGTCTTTGCTATGGTAATCCCACACCTACCTTTGCTGGACACGCAGGAACATCTGCTTCCCCCTCACACAATTTGCAGAGAACTTCTCCGCAGAGGGCGGCGCAGGGTAAAATCCTTCACAGTTGTATAAATTCGTGGCAAAAAATTCCCTCGGAAAGTGGTTTCCCTCCCTTCCTATTGTGGGGGTCCCGGAAACCCCCCCCCCCCCCCTTGGGCACAATCGGAGTGAAAACACCTTGGTCACTTCATTGTTAACATGCTTACCAATCAAGATGGCAGCTAATATGACTGCCTTTTAAGATCTTTAAAAACTACAAATTGTCATATATTCATAATATATTGGCCGCCATTTTGAATTTTAAGCATGTTGTCAAAACAAACATACCAGTCGCTGGTTTGTAATGTTCAAAGACATAGATCTCATACTTTAATTTAAACTTTAATGATCATTTTGGATGCTATAACTAAATACAATACAGATGTATCGTAATTTATAGGTTTTAAAGAAAGTAAAAAGACAGCCATATTGGCCACTATCTTGACATTTTTGCGTGTTAACGAAACAAAAATGCCAGATAAGGATGTCAAATTGTCAAATACTTATCCCATACCTTCATTTACACCTTTATAATAATAATTAGTTGATGTAACTACATATAATAAAGATATAATAGAGGTTTTAAATATCTTTTAAGCCGGCTATATTGGCTGCCATCTTGAATATAAAAAATGTCGATTACAGAGAAATGCCAAATAAGGGTTTCTAGTAACCAAATACATATATCTCTTAAGTGTAAAGCATAACACATTTATATAGACACTAGATGCACGCCTCTACACTGCAAAATGTGGAGAACACTTGACGTGCCTGGATGCTTTCGAAATGCAGATAGAGGTGTTAAAATAATTCTTGCAGATTGTGTTGTAACAGCTTTTGGACACCTGCAGAACATATTTTATGTATTCAGCATTAATTCTGCATATCATAAATAGGTATACCGGAGGAATTAAGGTCATTTTAATGATTCTGAGCGCATATTGGACTTTTGCGCAGCCATATTGGATTTGTGTGGCAATGTATATGATCAAATCAAATTATTAACACTTCATTGTGCTTAAGCACACCGGAGTACCGCAAAAAATCGACTCTATCAGAAATACTTAGGGATTTTTAGTGGTTTTTGGACATGGAAGCAGCCATATTGTTTTTTCAAAAATGGCACTGGGCAAAATTTTGCACACCCTTCAACAATTATTGGCTTAGGTTATAATAAACTAAAATATATCGATAGAAAAGTCTGTACTCCATTTCCATCCTTCAGGCTGTGTGCGCAAACTTCCACCTGACTACCAGTGATTTGGCAAGACATATTCCTGCAAATTGGAGTTCCTCAACACTTTGCCATTCTCCTCTTTCTGTTCAAACCTTTACGTGTGGAACTCACCCAGGTACCCCAAGGCCACCCGTCTCTGCTCACTTTTGCTCTCGATGCCGTGATGCGAAATTTTCGCAGTCCCATTCACATCAAGGCGTGATGGTCTCTTCTTTCTTCTTCGATGCCTCATCCCAATTAGAAATAAGTTCATCGACAAATTCCGAAATGAGGGTTCCTTGGCACTTGTTTTTGTCCTCATCATCATCTTCAACATCTCTGCTCATTTTCCTTTCTTCATACATGTTTTCATCTCTTTTCAATGTCATTTACATACATTTGTGGGGAGATATTCATCTGTCATCCTTCCATAACGTTTGTGTACCCATTTTGTTATCTCTTTCAACGCTGTTTTCTGAGTTCAGCAGTACACATATAGCAACCTTTTGATTCCAACAATACCACCATCCGAACTGATGGGTATCAATGGTAGAATCTTGCTCCATTGCAAATCATCAAGGCTTTGTAGGTAAGCTACAATATGTAACGTTGGCAATCTGGTTTAGCTTTATTTTCCATAATGTTGATGATTAAAGGGTCACACTTTCATCGATGGCAGATTCTGGGCTGTGACAAACTATTGTCCAGATCTACATGGTCCTTCTTGGTAATGCTGGTCCAACTGGATCAGCTCGTAGTTCCAAGATATCTGATTCATTGAATGAAGCGCACTGAGCATATCTCCAAAAGTATAGTTACCCTGTCATGATCATGACTCCCGTTTGTGGGGAAAGATGTCTTCACAGCAATCTGAGCCAGATTTGGCTTAGGCATTAACGGCTGTGCAGTGTAAAATCATGTGTAGCTTAGATGATGAGCACTTCAAAGGATTCATCCGTCTTCTTCCCATCACACATTGTTTCCCCATTTTTGCTATCGGTTCATATCGTTTTCTGATTAATTACAACAGATAAGCAACCGTTTGATTACCACCACCAAATCACCTCTGATACAGGGATGGGTACAATAGTACGAATCTCGCTTTGGTTGCAAATCATCAGCTTTGTAAGCGTAGTGCTACAATAATGTAACATTGGCAATCTGGTTTAGCTGATTTCCATATGTTGATGAGTAACTATCATGTCTTCTTTCATCGATGCAAATTCTTGGATGTACAACTATTGTCAGATCTACACGGTCCTTCTTGGTATAGCTGTCTAAAGTTGGATCAGGTGTAGTTTCCCAAGATCTGATTCATTGAAGGAAGTGCATTGAGCATATCACCAAAAGTATAATTGATCTGTTCATGATCCAGGATCTGTTTGGGAGAAGAAATCTCACAAACATCTGAGCCACGATTTGGCCAGGCTTACGGCTGTGCCTGGTGTAAAATCACATTAGACTTAAATGAGAAGCTCTGCTGCATGACTGGCGATTATTACATCCTGTTAGCCTGCTTAAGGGATTTCCGTACCTGACCTATCTGCCACACTTATGAATTCAGAAACCTTAACTGCATCACCTGTGCTTATTCCATGAAGGGTTTCCAATCAAATGTGGTGCAGAAGTTTGTCGAGGGTCGTTACGGAAACTGTTATCCTTCAAGAACGTAAAGACCCTCCCAGTTGATGGTATGTCCTGAATTTTGCATGGGCTGACATTGGAGAGCTGTCACTTGTTATGTTCTTCAGTCTCACTTAATTTCTCCATGTTCCACCAATGTAAATGGAGGCCCAGTCCTAACGAAGTATATGATAAATCACACCGCTCTTCTCATTCAGTTGGATTTTTTGGAGCGACAAGGTGTAGAAAAATCTGGAGCAGTCTGGATGTTACCGATATCCCATACTTTTGAAAATCTCTTTATATTTTATCACTTGTGCTTTGTACATTTGGTATGGCTTTTGCACCTTTGAGAAGCTGAGGGGGGCTGTATGAAAAGTTCAAGGCTAGTGACCTAATTTACCAAGGGCTGTTTGACCATATTTTACAAAACTAAGACCCTACCACTATATTTTCTTAATTTCGGATTTAGGCAGGAAGACACATAGGGATCACTTTGTCCACTGTTGTTGATGTGTGTTGTTGTTGTGAAAAAGGGTTAACATTTGCCTGTAATATCTGCATACTTAGGGAAGGTATTGTTTATTTAAAAAACAGGGTCAGTTAGTGGAGGAAATTTTTTTTTTGTGTTTGCTAACCATGGGAAATCATGCAATTAAAAACATGTTAAGCTTACCTGGTTGGGGTCTTCTTTTTGGTGGCAGGTCAGCAAATACAGGCCTTTGAAGGTTTAGACTGGCTATGTTGCTGCAAACATTTTTCAGCTTAGTGATGACTGGACCAAAGGCTGCCTCTACACTTTGCCTATTGTCGTTCCCTTCAAAAAATGCTAGCAGTTTGCAATGTTTTATAGAGTGACGGCCTTCTTCGTTGACGTTTATAACTTGCAGTATGAGTTTGGTGCTTCCCCCCCTTGTCAGCTGAAATGTGCATCCAGAGCATTTCATCAGGAAGATTTTCTAGATGGCGTAGAAAGTTGGGATTCCTTAGATCATTCACAGTTTTCTAGACTACTTCTTTAAGATCCACAACACATACAAAGTGGATTTCGTCCCCTGCTGTAGTATTGAATGTCCCACATTCATACTCAAATTCCATGTCGCGCATTTCTTGTTTAAGTGTGGGTTCCGACATGAAGACATCATGACCTACTTCAAACTTAAGTGTCCTCCTGATCAACCGCCACATCGTCTGTGTCATTATAGATCGAAGTGCCAGCACCGTTTCCTTTCGAAATTGTCCAATTATTTTTATACCGGCCTTTTCTGCAGCTTTAATGTACAATGTCTTATTTTATTTCTCTTGATGACTGTAACCAGTTGTTTTTGCACAGTGTCAAATTTGTCTTTTACGTCTTGTTTATTGTCAGTCTTACTATTTCCTTTGGACAAAACTAACTTTTGTTGAAATTACTGCATTTGAGCTTCCCTGCTGTGTTGCTGGTACTTCCATATACTTTGATGGCTTGCGACGTTGATGGGCGATGACTAGCAAGCCATCTTTGTCATGAATGTTCCATCTATTTCGAATCAACAAACTCAGTATGGCCTTTTGTGGTTGGGTAAGTGGTCCACTACTTCAAACATCAAACACTTCAACTTTTCTTTTAAGTTCACCATTTTCTTTGGCAGCTATGTGATACACAGAAATAAACAACTTTGGATTTGTACCCTTCGAACATTCACTTAAACTAACAAAGTCCTCCGTCGAGCAGTAGCCTAGAATTTGCGAAACAATCGACACTGGCATAATATGTCCTAGAAGTTTCTTACATGGTGATCCAAGTTTCGTCGGTTTTCTCTAAAGTTCCCTTGACTTGATGATGATTATGATTATTATGTGCTAGGCTTACATGTAAACTTCGTGGCTGAATGGATGTTGGCCAATTTTGTTGTCTGACTGGTGTACTTGTTGGTAAAATCACACTTGTTGATATCGGCGGTTGGAATGATGTAGAATAACTGTCATCACTGTGTCTTGACCGTGCTCGGGCCTGAGGCTGAGGGGTGACAGGGTAAGAGTTTTGCAAATTCAAAGATGTTACAGTCTTATTTGTAAGGGCAGGCCTCCTTCCAGGTGTAGACTGTCCATTATACCTGACTTTCCCTTTCGAATCTAATAGATGTGAAAAAGACCGATCGCGATTCTCCCTATATTTCGTTGCAACGGCATCTTTGCATGTCAGGCACAACCATCCTGTTCGATGCTCTGCTTCTGGCCCGAAACAACATTCAAAATCCGCTTTGTACGGAGTACTCTTTCTAAATGCAGACGGATTCTTCTTGCCACTACACCCACAAATACAGCAAGTTTTTGGAGCCATGTTAAAATACGCATAATACCACATAATCTAAGCAAAAAAGCTGAATAATTTTTCAACTTCACTGCGTGATTCCATTCATGGAGGCCGCCATTTTTCGCTCTCAACCTATCCCAGCATGCGTTTCGGTTCGTGAGATCGCGAATGCGCGAAGTTCAAAAAAGTGACCACGACCTTTATTGACCCTAATGTTGGCAAGTGCAAAATAAAGTCGCTGGCGGCGACTCTAATAAATCGACAACACATAAGTTTGTGCACCAAATATCTCTCACACGGATGTGTAACAGTGAGTAGATTCTCGCTCTGGTTGCAAGTCATCAAGGCTGTGTAAGGTAGTGCTACAATAATGTAACATTGGCAATCTGGTTTAGCTGATTTCCATATGTTGATGAGTAATGGGTCATGTCTTTCATCAATGCAGATTCTTGGATGTACAACTATTGTCAGATCTACACGGTCCTTTTTGGAAGAGGTGGTCCAGCTGGATCAGCTCGTAGTTCCAAGATCTGATTCATTGAAGGAAGTGCATTGAGCATATCGCCAAAAATATAGTTAAACCTGTTCATGATCCATGACCCGTTTTGGGAAAAGAAGTCTTCACAGCAATCTGAGCCAGATTTGGCTAGGCATACAGACTGTGCAGGTGTGAAATCATGTGTAGCTTAGATGATGAGCACTTCAAAGGATTCATCTGTCATCCTTCCATAACATTTGTGTACCCATTTTGCTATCTTTTAATATCTGTTTTCTGAGTTTAAAGAACACAGATAAGCAAACCGTTTGATTACCACCAAATATCTCTAACATGGGATGGGTATCAATGAGTAGAATCTCGCTTTGGTTGCAAATCATCAAGGCTGTGTAAGGTAGTGCTACAATAATGTAACATTGGCAATCTGGTTTAGCTGATTTCAATATATTGATGAGTAACAGGCCATGTCTTTCATTGATGCAGATTCTTGGATGTACAACTATTGTCAGATCTAAACGGTCCTTTTTGGTAGAGCTGGTCCAGCTGGATCTTAGTAACTTGTTTCGTCCTTGTCATCTTCGACATCCTCTGCCTCATTTTCTTCATGCAATGTTTTATCTCTTTCAACGTCATTTACATCGACATTTGTGAGATATATTCATCCATCATCCTTCCATAACGTTGTGTACCCATTTTGCTATCTTTTGTAGTCCATTTTCCGAGTTTAGTACACAGATAAGCAAACCGTTTGATTACCAGCAAATACCTCTGACACGGGATGGGTATCAATGAGTAGAATCTCACTTTGGTTGCAAATCATCAGGGCTGTGTAAGGTGGTGCTACAATAATGTAACATTGGCAATCTGGTTTAGCTGATTTCCATATGTTGATGAACATATGGAAATGTACAACTATTGTCAGATCTACATGGTCCTTTTTGGTTCAGCTGGTCCAGCTGGATCAG
>JAMKCH010042373.1:0-11935 GCA_023653785.1 Ophioderma brevispina
TTAATAGCAGGTATAATGGGGTTGTGTACGGTTTACTCTAAATGGTGCAAAAACATGAATGCTAACTCGGTGCTTTGGACAAGACTCACCCGACTGGGGTATGAATAAGGCAAATTATTTTCTCTAAGAGCTATTTGCCTATAACAGAAAAACAAAACTCAGATAACAAAAATTAAATATCATATTGCAATATTCCTTTGTGAAATTTGCCACATTGTGATACCAAAGGGTTCCAATACTTTGGGGACGATGTATGACCATTTTGACCTTTGACCTCGTAGGTAGGTCACTAAGGTCAACGGAGGAAAAAAAAAATGGCAACATCATTGTTTGAATTAGTTAGACCAGTAGAATACATTTATAATGGTTGCCCAACAAGTACATGAACTTCATAAAATCACTCCCTGGAGAAACAAGGCCCCCCTCCCACTATGTAACTCTCTTTCATAAGGAATTGTTGACAAATAGAGATAATGATAGATTTCATGTAAATTGTGAAGTTTATTGGAACTTAAATTATTGAATATATGTACGATATGGGCAAAAAAAAAGTGGTTTCGAGTTTTGTAAATCCCTTTCATAATCGGCATAATATTATGAAACTCCTGAAATGCTAACTAATTACATTCTCTACAATTTGCAAAAATCTTTCCATAATCTATTTCTTAGCCAATCCTTATAAAATTGCGGTACGACCGTATTTGAGACCAACAGCATGCTTATGGGAACCTTAATGTGAGAAAACTTATACCTTCTGTTATTAATTCCAGATCATGAGTTTAATCGTGCTTAAATATAAAGTTTGTTTAATATAAGACGAATTAGCGCAATTTTCTACAATTTACCGGAGTTATTTCCATCGATTTAAATCGCAATCCTTCTGAATTGCAGTGCAATATAGTATTCGCCACCAAAAAAGGCTGGTAATTTGTAAGAATAAAACTTCAATGGTGGTACTAAACAAGGATTTTGACAGAAAAAAAATGAGGAATTATGGAATATATTTAAGGTTAAACTTTATTGGCATATCTGCAACTTACGTCAATCTAACCGACCAACGCGTTCCCCTATACCGTGGCTCAAAATTATTTTCAGACCCTTCTATAGCTATTTTGACCTATTACAACTTTGCATTCAATCTTTTAGTAAAAGATTTAGTAAGTAAGTTATTTTCGGCGTGATTGACCTTATGCTATTTTCGGAGTAACGGCCCTGGGAAAAAAACGACGTAATGTTATTTCGGAGTGATGACCCTTATGTATTTCGGAAAGTGATGACCCTTATGTTATTGTCGGAGTTACGACCCTTCGGAAAAACGACCGTCGTGTTATTTTCCGAGTGATGACCCTTATGTTATGTTCGGAGCAACGACCCTTCGGAAAAACGACCGTCATGTTATTTTCATAGTAATGACCCTTATGTTATTTTCGAAGTGATGACCCTTATATAATTTTCGGAATAACGACCCTTATATTATTTTCGGAATAATGGCCCTTATGTTATTTTCGGAATAATGACCCTTCGGAAAAATGACTGTCATAGTATTTTCGGAACTATGAACCTTCGAAATAATGACCCTCATGTTTTTTTCGGAATAATGACCCTTCGGAATAACGACCCTTCGGAATAATGAACCTCGTGTTATTTTCGGAATAATGACCCTTCGGAATAATGACCCTTCAGAATAATGAATAGGTTCACATAAACATAGACAATACCCTTATCATCATAATTGGGGAGTCATTAGCTTAGTTGGCCACCGTGTATTCAAATGGGAATCCGTGGACAGGGGTAAAAGCTGACTACTTGATATAAAAGACTGGAGCTCGGCCTATACTTATCCGATTGGATTTATCTTTGCAGCAAATTAAAGATAATAAAATTGGCTTTCCGATGACACCACATATGTTATTTAAAACATCAAAATGACGGAAAATCCAGGTCAAGTTTTTTGACTCACCCATTATTATTAATTTAAATTGCAAAATGAGATTAACACTCGGAAAATACATACTATCTTGTATTAATGTAATGATGCGATAAGATAAAATAGATCAAATTAAATACTTGCACTTAATTGCGTTACGAGGGGTTAGCATCAGTTTAAAACAAAGTTCTATTCTCTATGGCCAAATTTATTACTTTAAAGCTTTGAAACTTGGTAAGCTTGTAAAGGTTGATGTGCAGTACATTTTCACTATTTTTGTTTTGTAAAAAATACAAAAATACAACATCCGTCGCAATGTTATAGACCCGACGATATTCTTTTTTATAACTGGAAATACTGAAAAAAAACAGCAGAGAAAAAAAGAACCAAATGTGACCGATTTGGAACAGAAACAATCATATTGGGCTATTCAGAGAAATTATCCACAACCTCTTATTAACCACATCCTTCTTCTCCGAAAATGCATGGAGAAGAATTTCCATAGTGAAATCCAGAAGGTGCATGAAAATCATGAAATCCAAAAGTGGATGAGAATTTCCACAATAAAAATGGTAAAAAACATAGCCAATATACCAAACGTGTTATTTTAACAGATGCATGCACTGAGGAGATAATTGAGTAATTGAGTAGCTAACCCAAGATGACTTTGGGAATTCCCATTGACTTTACTGACTCACTGAAAAAAAATCCCATTTCCCAAAGAATACTATACTTTGTAGGTGTTTTCCAATTCGTTCTTTTGTCAAAAAAACACCCAAAGATGATGAAAAATACCATTGCATTCCCCTGGAATGCCTACACTGATTTGTCAAAAACAGCTTGGGAATTTACCATAGTTATTTCGAATTTTGAAATTGTCCTGGGGTGGAAATAGTGGAATAGGCTATTGTTCTCTAATCTATCTATCTGCATGCCTGTTCTGCCTGCCTGCCTGCCTATCTATTCTGCCGCAGCCGAGATGCTGTCACCGTAGCGCCAAATGTCCCTGTTGTCATCAGGCCGGGGCTGTCAGATGGATCCAGAGGGAAGTCTCGAGCAAACCACACCATTGTAGCCAAAGGGGCGAAGACCCCCCGTTCCAAGCAAGGCAACCCCCACATGTGACGTCCGAGACCACTGGTCCATTGCCGACGACAGCGACCGGCAAATCGCGAACGGCGTTGGGAAAAAGAAGACGAAAACTGAGGGACATCTCCATACATCTGTGCTCTGGTCTTGTGCCCACGCCAGGATATTGTTTTTTTGTTCTTTATTATTTTTTCCCCGCACATAAGAAGCTTGGTGTAGGTGCCATCACGTCTATCCTGTAGCTCTTTTCTTCATGGTCCAGGTCTAAGTTGCATATAACAGGATACTCTTACACAGGCTCTAAAGAATTACAGCTTGGTTGAATTGGATTGCCAGATTGCCATAAGTGGTTGTAATTATTGCAGGCACATTCCAAGCTTGTCCTTTGCGTTGACAGGACGTCTTGCTGCTGTCAGGCAACAGAGGACCCTAGATACTTGAAGTCATTGACCTCTTTGCAGTGGCTTCCATCTGCTGTACGATAGGTTGATGATTCATTTCCTTCATTGACGGTCATAATTCAGTCTTCTTGGCATTGAGATGTAGGGCAGACTTTGTCTGCACGCATTCTAAAGTGTTGTAGTAGATCTGTGCCCCACATATCAGATCAGCTGTTAGAGCTAGATATCTGCGTAGTCAAGGTCTCTGAGATGCTTACTTTGGTGCGCGTTAGAACGCTGGGGTTTGAGGTGAGTCTTTGTCGTTCATGATTGTCAAGACTCTGTCTGACTTATTTTACCAACCTTAATTGTCCGCCTTTAAAAGCTATGTGCATCTCTGCACTTGGATGTTGGTGTGTTTGTACTCTGATGATGAATGTACTTATGCATGTTATGATAGCATCCAAAACAATAATTTCAAATTGCCCCTTTAAAGAGAATACTTAATTGTGCCTTTTAAAGCAGAAGAAGACACTCAATTGTGCTGGGATGCTTTCTTTTGAAACCAGCTGCATGGGACACCACAATTAGTACACACCGTCCTGGACCTCAAAATTTAGGGACCCTGAGATTGTTGTTTGGAATGTAATAACTGCAGAGTCCCATCTATTATTGTCCTAGGACTCTTCCTTTTTTTATTTACATGTAGTCCTTGGACACTACGTGTCATTACCGATAGTCTCCAGGCCACTGAGAATCAAACGGGTATCCTTAGGACCCCTAATTTTAAAACGTTTATAGGGTTCCTAGGGACTGTGAATTCAACTGCATGGGGCACTCAACACAACTAGTACACTCCGTCCCCGGACCCTCAAAATTTAGGGACCCGGAGATTTGTGTAATGATAATAAAAAATTCAGAGTCCACTATTTGAAATGGTTCCTAGACTATTCTTTTTTATTACAGATAGTCCACAGGAAACTGCGTGTTATTACCGATAGTCCCCTCTAGGATACTGACAATCAACTTAGTGTCTATAGGCCTTATTCAAACCTATGTTCCTGGGAACTGGAACCCAAAAACATAGCGTCCGACGACTATAAAAAAGCTAGGTATTGCTCGCTCGTGAACCGGGAAGAAAAAAACCTTGCCCTTTCCACACTGTTAAAATAAGCCGTAAAAAAACAGGGATTTGACTGGCGGCTGGACTCACAACGTGGCAGACGTAAAATAACTGGAGCCTTAAAAATACAACCATTGGCAGGGAACGTAAAATATCGCTAAATCTCAGCTTCAACGTTATTGTTGTTTTTTTGACATGTTTTAAACAATCTGAAGAATTAAAACGTTTTTACAATCCCTCTGACCAAATTTTCACGTGTAGCTATGGCATCATACAAACGTAATGTATTTACGCCCCACGTGTTGTAAAAAACGTTATATTTTCAGGCAAACAATTTGAGAAAAAAGTAATCAAACAAAGGAACTGCAAATAAAAATTTGAACCATATTATATACTTTGTTTTATATGGTAATATACACATCTAATGCCACCAATTACTTAAGCATCATATGAGTAATCTTTTAAGATGATCATAACATACATGTCCTTACAAAGATTCTTACCATGGCCTTAGATTACAAGTCCTAAACCTTATCCACTACACTACATGACTGTACAGATATCATATGCTAAAATAAATATATATATGTGGGTACTACTTTTTTTCAAATTAACTAATATAATACAAAAATGAGGAATCGAGTTCTTTGGGCCATAGTTTTTAAAACTATTTTTGAAAAATGAAGGGAAAAATAAGATTTTGCATCTTTTAATGACGTTACTTATCGACTTATTTAACACATTTATAGTTCATATTTCTTATATTAAAACAAGTACGCTACAAAAGAACGTACTTTACGGAATTAATAACGATTAGCTTAGAAATACTACATTGTTTCAAATGTGTAGTATTTTTTTTCTCAACCCTATTTATTACATTTTTCTGCTTCCAAATTGTAAATTTTATGTTCGGTATAGTTAATAAATCGTGAGATTATTGAATAATTGTGGTTTAGCCGTAATTTAAAGGGAAAGTCTGGTAAAATTAGGAAGATTTTTAACAGTGGCAAACCAGGAATCTTCCACCTCCAACCATGAAAATCTGCCTCAAAACCATATCCAACTGGGAAATCTACCTCAAAAACCGGGAATTACCTCCCCCGACAAGTGACCGCGCCCTGGCATGTCATCGTATATTTAACTCCATTACCCAAAAGTAACATTTGCGTGTAACAATTCTAATCAGAAGAGTGTTTAAACTTCATTTACAATTAATCATTTGTAAACCATTCCAACATGCAAGAGATTATCGTGAAGCTATGTACGGTTTGC
This sequence comes from Ophioderma brevispina, assembly GCA_023653785.1. Lineage (NCBI taxonomy): Eukaryota > Metazoa > Echinodermata > Ophiuroidea > Amphilepidida > Ophiodermatidae > Ophioderma > Ophioderma brevispina. The sequence continues at coordinate 5,792 of JAMKCH010042373.1, forward strand.
AAGTACAGAGTGACGATTTCACGAGCCAGATTCCATTAACCGCATATAATGAAAAGGAAAAATGAAACTACAAACGTAATCCCTGGTGAAAAAAAAAAAGAAAAAAAGAGGTGGGGTGGTAGTGAAGGGGCGTTTAACTTGCACAATGCTGAAAATTCGGCAGCTTAGACGCAATTAATTTGGTGTGGTAAGTAAATCAGTGACATAATTTCATAATTTGGTTCATTTTTTTCAAGACATAAATCAAACCAAGTAATATCTTTGCTTTAAAACGAAGCTAAGGGATCTGAATCCTCCATGGCAGTTTTTGCAAATCTGTCTAGATTATCAAAATAGAACACAACCGGCCTAGGCTTATCACCTGCTTTCTTTCTTCTCATCTTTGTTCCGTCATACCTTGGAGTTTGGGATGGGTGGAAGGTGCTAGGAAAGGGTTATGTTTGAGGTAGCTGTGGCTGCTGAACAGTCCAGAACCTTATCGAGCTTTATTGGACGAGGTGTTATAGCCATAAAGTTTTATGTCAGTGGCGTAGCCAGAGGGGGGCATGGGGGGAGCCGCGGCCCCCAATAATTGAATTTCGTCGGTTGAGATGAGCCGTCGTTTCACTTGAAAAAATGATAGGGTCATGGCACTTGCAGCCGATTGTCGGCAAATTATATGTTTAAGTTTCATGGACAGCGGCGCCAATTAAATTTTACAAAATCGTACAAAAATTAGCCCTCAGAATACATTTTAAAGCATATAACACCCACAATTTCCAAAGGGGCTCCGCCCCCTCCGACCCCCACCGGGCCTTAGCCCCTTGACCCCACAGGGGCCCAAGCGGCCCCTGGACCCTACCCATTTTCTGTCGGTTGAGATGCTACCTGGCCCCCCCAATATGAAATCCTAGGCTACGCGACTGATTATTGTAACTTCATGGTTGTACTAGTTGTGTTTGGGAATCTTCTGACAATGCGTTAACGTTTTTCATGAGCCCAGTAACGTTTCTTCGATGTTTCGAATAACAACAATTTGCTGTTAGGCTGTTCTCTGAAATGATATTGCAAGCCATATAAGTACGAACACACTCTGAATATAATTTTATTTGCATACGATTGTTATTTTATTGAATTTTTGGCAAGCACAAAACCTCGCAACGTTTCTTAGCAATTGCGATTTTCACAAATCAAACAACGAGAAAATAAACCGTCACAATGAATACATAACCGTCAAGCAGCGCACTGTGCCTCTAAACTATGCTAGCTAATATACCTGTACATTTATATTATTCTTTCTAGCCATTTATAACAAATAAAATAGTTATTCAATTTCTTAAGCAGAAAATAGCTCTCTATACACAATAGTACTGTGATAAATATACCGTCCCACATCGAACAAAGATATACACAACTTCTTATAGAAAAAATAAGTACATTTTAATCTGAGCACCAGATATTTTGTTTTACTTTGATCAACTTAAAAATTTCAAAAATTAAATATAAATTACATGAAAAGTTGTAATGTTGATTCCAGAAAAGTGCAAGATTGATTCAAAAGCTTCTCTTGAATTAGATTTGTACTTTAGAAACTGAGCAATTTAGTGTATACATACGCTCACAGTCAACCGAGTTGCCATCATTTTACTGTACATGCGTTTTTACGGTAACATGGTGCCAGTATTTCCGGTAAATTTGCCGATTTACCGTATATTTTTTTTATGGAATTTCACCGTAAAAGCTATTTTATATTTTGTTTCCGGGTATTTCACCGTAAAATTACGTTCAACCGTAAATTTGTATGCAAAGACCGTAAATTATTTTACGTTTTCATCGTAAAAATACGGTGGATTTTTCCATGTTTGTTTTGAATTTGCTACAAAGTACAGTAGTTAGAGAATAGCGCACTAATAAAAACAAACGTATTGGTTTGTTTTGAGTTTAATTTTCTGCGAAGTACGTAAATTGGAGAAATAGAGTTCCCAAAGGCAAAACATTTTGTTAATGCTTTCACAATATTTTAAGATATAGTTGTGTGGAGATGTAAGTTGTTTGTTGTTTGCTGTTTTTTCTTTACGTTTTCAGAAAATGGGTTGGTCCCTCCTTGCTTTAACCACTTAAAGCAATAATGGCACTTTTTGAGATTTTTACAAATTTGTGCTGGTAATTGTCTTTTTATAACTATACCTATATACATTGCTAAAAAATGCGTATTTGTCATAAAACAAGCTGATTTTTGAATTGGATTCGCGATCCCTGTTGTCATTTAATTGCGGAGCTGGCCAACGCCAAATTTATTCCGTCTATGATGAAATAATTGCTACCATGAATTACCTCAACTTGACTTGCGGAACCGACGAAACAACTAATGGATGAGCGTAGCCATGTATATGGCGGTGATTTCTCAGGCTGTTCATAGTTAGAAGCTTTCCAGCAGCCCGTTGATTATTATCGGAGATCTCCGATATTAAATATTCTAATTACAAATTCCTTCTTTAGAGACACATCGTAATTTTGAGCTCTACCATTCATAGGTATAGTTTACTAGCCGATTACCAATGGCAACTAGTGCAAAAATCTCAAAATCTGAAAATTGGGGGCGCTCTTAAAAATGTGTGCTGAAATTTAACACTTTCCTATGTTCACTTTAAAAAATCTGTGTTGAGATATGATCAGGATACTGTTAAGGTAGGCCGAAAATGTAGAAATTAAGAATGTCTACTCAGCCGTGTCATGGACCTTTAAGTACATCATCGGGGCATTCCTCTTGATAAGATTCTTGCCCTTGGTCGATTCGACCATTGCTGTTTTTCAGGATTCAGTTTGCTAAAGCGTGGCGTTTTATTTACTTGTCTCTTCGGGGTTTGAGATGGACAAAGAAATGTTAAATCGGCTTCAAGTCTGGGGACTTTGAGGGCCATTTTCAGGTGCTCAATTCCTGGTAATCACGACTTCCACAAAACCTTTATTTAAAAAAAGAATATTTTGGAGCATTAACGACATTGTTTTGCTTGGGTGACTTTAATTTCGGTACTTGGTAAAACACAAAACACAAAAATGGCCATATTTACTCTTTAAATATTGGAAAATTAATTGAAGTGAGAAAAGAATCTTTAAAAAAAATCTATTAAATTTTGATATTCTCGTTTGCAAAAACGTGTCATTTTTTATTCGTCCATCAAATGTAATAATACGTCATTTCAGTGGAGAAGGTTACGTTTGTGTGAAAATTTTTTGACCATTAAATGTGTAACATTTCCGTGCACATTTCCATTTTTGTACCAGGTTACAGGAGCCTACTTTTCCAGAAAATCACATTTGTCCGGGTAACTTATTTTTCTATTTATTTTAAAATACAAACTTGAATGAATTCCCCAAGGATCACTTCTTAGGCCTCTGTTATATATCATGGATGTTAACTCTTTACCAAAGTCTGTAAAAAAATTTTGTAATTATGGTATGACACAGCCTTTGACTTTGTTTATTCACGAAATTGCTTTGTCAAAGCGATTTACTTCGGAAAAACAGCATTTGTTTCAATTTTAACACCCCTTACCTATACAGTATCAAGAACTAAGCCTTAGTAACTTGTTTGCATGGCAGTATCAGGAACTTAATAATTCTGCATGTTTATTGATATATAATAATACGAATTAATATTAGCGCAATCATCGATTAAATCCACAGCTGCCATAGAACATTCATGTACATACCTGTCTTCTGATGCATCTAAACACCAAGGCCATCAACCTACGGGTACTGCCGATATGCTTGCTAAAGTAACCCCGCATTCTTCATGCTTGTTAAACAAGTCTTTCCTCATTTGACTACTATACAGAGTGAATCAAGACTTGTGCATGAAAAACACAAAATTTGACCCTGACCTGTTTACTTACTCTCTGTCACGAAGTGCGATGGTATTCTGGTCTGTCATATTTTCCGACTTTCTTTATGAGAAATGACGTAATTTGGTGAAGAAATGCAAGGTAGATATGAAAGATTTATTCACTGCTGATCCAGAAAGATTTTGTCACCACATATCAGTCCTCAAAGAATGAACTGAAAACCTAGCTTAATTAAAACCGGGACTCTTGCTAGGCACATTCATGGGCTTCACACACCATGGAGTTTAGGGATAAAGATAAGCATCACTGGAACCTCCCTTCTGTAAACAAGTGTGGGCACATGAGCTGATATCGGGTTGGTTGCAGTTTCATTGATATACGTCCTCTTGGCAACGCTCTGGTTTTTTTTTTTTAATGAAAAATCTAGGCAATCATGCGGATCAAAATTGCTATGTCTCGCTAATTTTGAGAAAAGTTCCGTTGACTGGCCTAAAACATGGAACCACTGAAGTGAATCTTGGTTAGAAGTGACCCAAAGTCCCGGCAAAGGGTTATTTGTGTAATCTCTTGAAATGGTTAAAAATGGATCATCCTCGAAAATCTTTCATATCTACCTCATTTCTTCACCAATTCCTTCATTTTTTCAGTATAGAAGTCAAAAATAGCAGATCATGCTTCACAGTTGAGTACCGGTCAGGGTCCAATTTTGTGTTTTTTCAATGCACAATTTTTTTTGATTCCACTATGTATTATATGGTCTGTTGCATAACAGACTTGCTCCCCTGCTCACAACCCCAGTTACAAACTGAATGCTGATACAGACTGGGTTAAACTTAGTTGTAGCTAGAATTATCACAGTTTATTATTTTTTAAGTGTCCGCAGACATGGCATCGTGATTATTTTTTTATAATTTTACTCTCAAACCTTGACACAATTTTAAACGTACACGTATCCAAACTCTTGCCTTTGTTCAATCATCTGGAGATCTTCATTATAATAATGCAGCTACCACAAAGGATTAAGCCCGAAAATACCATTGTTGATCTCAAATACGAGCGGATTCTTTCTTATGTGCTATTTTTTAATATTATTTGTATAATTCGGAACATGTTTCCTCATCCATATCAAGTCATGTATTTAAATGTTTTATAGCAAGATTTCCTATGAGAACCAGTAACTTGTATTGGAGGAAATACTTCAATAAATAGATATTATACGTCAATGGAGTGCGTCGACCTTACAATATTACGCACGCTATGAAATTTTACGGAAGGTGAGCTGGTTTAAATGAATTTCAAGAATAACTGCGTGGCCTAAATTATAAATAATAGTAGAAACAAAGTTTTGCGGTTCACGCCTTTAGGAAATAATATTATCTTAAAGACAAATTCGTCCAAAACTTGGCAGCATGATCACGTGACATTACACTCGCATCTATTTGAATATTCAATGCTAGGCAAAAAACACTATTTTAGAAGCCTTGCAATTTTAGAAATCGCACCTTCTTGAAAAAGACATCCTATTCCTAGCTATTAGATCTAAGTCTCATGTTTTTTGTCCATTTCTTGTGCCGCTACCACATAACTATGGTAATAAGGTAATATTTATCAAATATAGGCAGTTATTTATTTTTTTATAATAGAATGTTAAAGTTTTACAGACGAGTGGTCATTTCAAGGTTACTATCACCAAACATGGACTATTGGAGGACCGCCCGGCGTTCTAATGAACGCAGAAGGTTTCATTTGTGGGTTAATTACAAAACCAGGACCCGACCAGTAATGGAGCCCTGTTGAGGTTTGCGCAGTGTGCTCTCTTGACGACTACCAGGACCATGCCAACATATTCAGTTGATGGTGCGTTCTTTGAGGTGGGCGTGGTCTCTCGGCTGTTTTTTGTTTAAGTGTTATCATATACATTGATTTCCTTTTTGAGCTGAATTTATATTAAGTCGGTCTAGACTACCATGAAGAAATCACTTGGTCGTAGTGGGATATGGGGGAAGATAGAGTACCTGGATTGTGTCCGAGTAACTGTGCTTTGGGGTTCTAGTGACTGAATTTAATGGCGTATGAAAAACCAGCAGCCCTAGATCTTTTAGGTTTTGGGAACTAGAACTAGTGATTCATTAGCTAATAGACCTGTTTGCGAATAGTGTTTGTGATCCATTCGTAATCGGTCTGTGTGGATAATTATGGGGAGTATGCCGCCATCCATAACCTCTGACGAGAAGTGGGGGTATTTGAACCACTGACTATATCCCTTGGGGAGCCCTAGGTTATTTTGATCACTTGCCATAGATATATGGTGATTTCTTAT